>JXOV01008654.1:81269-115790 GCA_001014945.1 Clogmia albipunctata | reverse complement strand
ATGGTACACACCATTTCATAGAAAAATAGTACACGGAAAAAAAATTGAAGGATGACAACTTTAAACACTTCAAAATTTAATTAAAAAATTGGGATATATATTTATTCATGAATATTTTTTTAAATCTATCTTGAAATAGATATTAAAAGCAACATTGTTTGGGATATTTTGGTTTTGAAGTTAGAATCATCAAAATTAAATGCAGTAAGCCAGAATAATAATCGTTTAGTAAAATAATCATTGTCAAAACATTTCGCAAATAAATTGGACTGAATATACAGAAAAATTCAATATCATTACCAACTTTGGTTCCAAAATAAGATGGATTAACCGATGATTATTTAAAATTAGAACCCAATACCTAGAATTTACAAACATTTTCCGGGTCTAGATCTTTAGAAAAGATCCTTAGAGTATATACATGAACAGTTCTCTTCATTAAAATGAGAAGTATTTTATTAGGAAAATTTCGGTTTCGATATCGTATTGCCTCTAGTACTGACGATGGGTTGAGTGCTTGTAATTTTTGGGCATTTTGGCTATCTATGAACAAAATATGTACTACTAAATTATATAAATATAATAGACAAAACGAAGGGTTTGTCATGTTGTTCATCTAGAAAATCTTATTTTAAGACTACAATGAATCCTAAAGGGATCAAATAACTACAAAGAGAATGTGTATTTTTGCGCAACTCTTGCAATATGTTCAATTGAACTCAGTTTAAATAAAAACTCGTTACGCTGAAATAACGACTGAAGTCTCCATGCGAGCAAGCAATCGCCAAAATACCCATTATGCCATTTGTACATATTTCACCTACAAGCAATTCGTACTTAACGCATTTTAACTCATTTCAGTTCTTTCAAATAAATTTATAATTTAAGTAGAAATATGATTAATATTTTCTCTTTCAAAACTGTGACTTTTTTACTAAACACTGTAAAAAATGATTTTCCATTCCTTTTGTAACTTAAATTGGTAAAATAAAATCTATCCACAAATCCAGAGCCATTAATTTACGAATTCATTTTTAATAACCAAATGCACCGTTTTAATTGATGGAATAAACTATTAAAAACCTATTACTTCCAAATAATAGACCCATTCAGAAATTCTCAAGAAATTGAAAATCATAATTGGTGCAATCAATGTATAATGATAACTGTTCAAATTGAGATTTTTAAAACAAAAATCTTAAGAAGAATATTTGGTTCTGTGCGCCTGCGGTAAAATGAGCACAACCATGAGCTAGAAGAGTTTATTGACAGGCCGAACATTAGACTTTCCATCGTTGGGCTACGAATTCGTATGCCTGAGAAGTCGACGGTTAAAAGAGTCTTCAATGCTAAACCAGAAGACAGAATGGTTGGACGCGGAGGAAGACATCAACAGAATGGGTATTATCAAATTGTCATCTCTCTATTGCTATTAAATTAAGATTTCCATTTTTATTATTGAAGCGAAAATCTGGATGTTTTTATTAATTGGCTGCCATTAAAAAATGGATACTGATGAAATTTATGAAATGAATAAAAACATACAAATAATTAGGCTCTAAATAGAACTTTTTATCCTTGGTGCTAATCATAAAAAATAATGATTGCATGCTATTCAATTGTAATATGGTGGAAAATCGGTAAATGATAGAGCATGTGATATCTTCGATTTTCAAACAGTTCTTGGTAAGATTATTAATAAAATTATTGTAAACTACTGATTGGCAAACCTTGGAATCTCCCTGGAGTCCGCCCGAATCACATCCCCTTGAGTCACAGACCGCACATGGAATACTTTGGTCAAGTCCAGAATCAGTATTGGATCCGTGTTTTGCCGGTCCAATTCTGAGTTGTAGAAGATGATCTTCTTCGAAGACACCACCACAAACTGTTTCTTCCATCCATGGCGTTGGATGTTCTTCTTATTGGGTACGCTCAGCCATCCCTCGATCACCGAGTCCGAATTGTCCTCCGTGTCGTTCTCCGCCGACGACAAACTGGCAGTTTCGTTGAGTCTCCCCTGGAGCTGCTCAATCTCCGTGTCCTTGCAGGCCATCTCCATCTGCAGCTTCGTCTTTTGGTTCACCTCCTCCGCCAGAGAGCACTGCATCTCGTTCACCTTCAGCAGCAATTGGTTGTACTTCTCCCGCTCTTGAGTCAACTCCTGCTGCAGGCGACGACTCTCCTTCTCCTTCTTCTTCAGATCTGCTGCAGAACTGGCCTTCTTGTTGTTCTTGCCGGCAATCATCAGGTCCTTCCTGTTCATGATCTCCGCCAATTTATTCACCGCCGTCTGCTTCAGAAGAATCTCATTCTTGAGACGTTGCTGTAACTTCTCCACCTCAACCTGATCCGTTTTGAGATCATTAATCTCGGCCTGGAAATGATTGGAATAATTTATTTATTATTTTATGATATTTTTTTTTAATAATCATGTTTGGTGATTCTGATTTTTTTAAATTAAATACGCATTTGAAAGGTTTTGAAAATTTTACAGAAACACATTTGTTTTCTCTTTAAAATTTGGCTGAACAATTGGTGACAGCACATCTCAGTATTTATCTAATTAATAAATTAATACTGATCGAAATTTTACGCAGATTAAAATGGAATACAATGATTTAAATAATTGAAATATAGAACTAAAAAGATATTGTAAATAAAGTTAAGATTAATTTGTCAATCTAGTTATAAGATACTGTTTATATCGTCGGTCCAGAATTACAAAATTATAAATGTAAACACTCATCAACTGCAACTTTGTACATAGACACAACCAGAAACATGTCATTCGAACATGAAAGTAAGGACGTAACATTGGCTCACTCAGGACCCCCACATAAGATAGTTTCCTCAAGGTCAAAATATCAGTTACAGAAGATATCCAAGGTATCTCTGGCCACCATGCTCGAGGACATCAATATCGCCAAGAGGTCTTATTTTTCGTTTAGAACATCTACGAGATATACGTATATACTATCCAAATTTGAACTGTAGATTGGATTTGAACTTCGATTTTATTGCATTTGAAAGCAACGTCAGCAAAATAGGTATTAGCGAGGATAATCTCCTTATTAAACTCGTATTTCAATTCACCCTAAGACTTGCCCCAGCACGACTATTTTCTGCAAAACTTAAAAAATTAGTACGAAGTGTTTATTACAAGTTTTTAACCAAATTCGACCAATTTGAATATTTTTACAGAAGAACTGCAAGTTATGGCAAAGGATTACTTTTCTTCTTTTATTTTGCAATTATAAGTTAAATCGGTTTAAAAATTTATCCTTTTCACAATAGACGTCGATTATATTTTACTATAAACTAGACATTGTCTTCCCTAGAGCACTTTAACAATTAAACTCCACCGTTTTGTTCGATTCTGATCTCTAGTGGACTATCTATCAATGACATTGAAATTCTAGACCTTCGATATAATTGTAAAAAAAATAAATACACACGACTTGACGGCTACTGTCTTATAATTATAAAGAAATTGAATTAAAGTACGTTATATTCATATTATAAATTAAAAAGGAACTCAAGTACACATGGCAAGAGCCTTTAATAACCTTCAAAGAGCGGCATGAGAGTTGCGAGCCATAATAAGATTACGTATTAAATGAGTTACACTGAGTGATTTTTTTTAACAAATTCTTGTACATAATTGTAGGTTCTAATCGAATTCTTAACCTTAATGAAAATGTGGTAATTTTATTTGGAGTAGGACCGACGAAAATTGTTTAACTTCTTAGAATAAATCAAATGTAGAAACAGCATGAAATACTTTCTTTATTATTGAAAATGGTTGAAACAAGGGTTTTCGTAGACATTTAAAAATTGAGGGTGATATAATAATTGCAATTTTGGCCAAAATGTGCTACATTTTATGATTGCACATCGGAAACTTCAGATGACAACAATAAAAACCCTTTTTTTAAATATGCGACCCGACAGGTGCAATAAAATAAAATTGTCGAGACGAGGATGGGAAAGCAATAAAGTAATTTCCCTAACCCGTCTGACAAATTATCACAGATGGCCAAAATAAACTTTTATGGGTTTTCACAACCCTTTATTGACTAATGGCTACAAAAGTACCTATGGATTTACGATCTTTCTAGAGGAAGAATGAATATATTTCTCTTGTCACTCTCCCATTGATTTAAAAAAGGAATACAAAAACCAATTCTTACCTGCAAGAGTTTATTTTGCTGCTTGAGGTCCTCGACTTCAGCTGCCCTTTTGCTAAGCTTCATACTAATGTCATACTCCACGTCCTTCATCACCAGTAAATTCGATTCCTTTGCACTAATCTCGTTCCTGTGCTTCGTAATTATGTCCTTGATCTCCAGCTCTTTGAGCGTCTTCTCCTTCTCCAGCTCGGCCACCGTCTCCTCGGCAATGGACTTGGCCAACGCCTCTGAATCCGCCCGCGCGATCGCAATTTGCAACTGGTGCACCAAGGAACTCCTCTCCTCCTCCAGCTCGGGCACAACCCTCAGCTTCTCCTCCATCTCGTCCCTCAGTTCCGTGCTCTGCTTCTTGTACAACTTGGTAAAGTACTGCTCCGCCTCCAGCTGTTCCTGCAACTCCTTCAGCAGAATTATGTCCTGATTGTGCGCGTTCTTCGCCTTGAACAAATCGTCCTCAAACTTCCTCTTCATGTCCCGCAACAAATGCACCTCCTTGCTCAGCTGCACCTCTTTGGCTTTCAGATGCGCAATCTCAGAACTTTGCAAACTCAACTCCTGCAAAATAAATAGAAATAAATTGATAAATTATAGAAGTTATGTAAAAAAATTCAAATGAATAATAAATCTTCTATTCGTTTAATATTGAAAACCTATTTATTGACAGGTTTTTGCCACCGAAACACCTTTCGCACTTTCATCTGTATCCGTTCATTGAACAGCAGCAAATAACTAGTATTAGAAAGATCCTGTTTATCTCTTCGATTCCATTCAAGCTTTGAAAACCTGTGTGGTCGAACGAACAGCATTGACGATGCTTGTTGTTGGACAGTTGAGGCCGGGGTATTATTTTTTGTCAAATTTATTTTTTAAACAAATATTAAGCACAGAATGTTGTTAGTGTAAACGAGTAATGAAAAATTACGTTCTGACCAGGGCTCGAACCGGGCCCTCTCAACTTTAATTCTGTGCATTGTTTTAACCATTGCGCCACACCGACCTCAAATATACTAATTCACAGATCAATAATTTTAAATTGAAATTTTGTTTCAATGGTATTTTAAGGACAAAATTTCAATTTGAAAATTAAATGACTTGTTAAGTCGACATTTTATTGAAAGCAGAGGTATACAAATTGTCGATTCTGTGAATGAAGCAAGTTGATTACTAAGATTGATTTTAAATTTGACAATAAAATTTATTTGAAATTTCTAGTCACAGACACATTTAAAAATTATACACAAAGATGTAATGGGGTTTTGACTGATTTGTATAAAATTTGCCCTTATTTCTTCTTCATGGCGATGCTTAAATATTTATCACCTTGATATATTCGAATAACTTCTTATAAACTCAAATAATGCAAAATTTACCAATTACTCTATAAAACTTAAACCAAAATCTGCTGCAAATCATTCCATGAGTTGTTTACAAGGATATGAGAGTAGTTTCACAAATAATTAGTCTACAAAAGCTAAATTTTTTGGATATTTAATATTTTATATTTCAATCTAATCTCTTTTGTCAAAATCAAAGTTTTACATCTCAGTCCAATGTGTGACGTTTCAAGTTTGGATATTGAAAATAGTCATTTTGAGTCATGTTCACTGACGTAGCTAAGGAGTGCGGCTGGCGCGGACTGCCCCGGGCGGCATAAATCTGGGGCGGTACTTTTTAACATAATATAAGAAATCTCAATATAAAATTCATTTTGAGACCTAATTCTATAAAATTAAACTATTTTATTAATCCTAAATCGACAATTTTACTCTATTTAAAGGCAATTTGACAAAATTATGAAAAATAGTTTTTTTTTAAATTTTCAATTTAAAGGGGCAGCAAATTTCATATTTTATCGCCCGGGCGGCAAAACCCCTAGCTACGCCATTGGTCATGTCTATAGAATATAGAAGATGACACGACTAATTTGACTGTAATAATGATAACGGAAAAGGTCCTATTATTCTGTAATTCGGCGTTGAATCTATCTAAAAATTTTAGTCTTAAAGGTCTATTCTATTAGCCTATTCTTGGTAGTCAACGTCGATCATACTATTGCCGATCACCGTAAATTGTGACCATCTTGAAGCTCTTTTGCTACTTGTTTTTCTGTCTAAAACAAGAGAAATATTGTTCATTTTTATTTTTTTAAGGCGAAAAATAAGTACTTGTTGGTTTTGGTTGAATTATTATGTGAATTTTTTAGAGAATGTTCTAAATGAAAAACTATTCCTTTTACGATAGAAATTCTATATTAATTATGACCGCCCTCGTTTGTTATAATCAAATAAAAACAAAATATTTACCGATAACAGTGAACTCTTCTTGGTCTGCTCCTGTTCAACATGAGTGTGTAGTGCCAGCACCTTCTCCGATTCCTGATCCACAGCAGCAGTGCAAAAATAACCAAGGTAACGAAAAAGAAGGCGGGAAAAGGGCCACGTTGGAAGATAGGTGATGAAACGAAAACATAAATTAAACAATAATAAAATTAACTAAATCAAGAAAAAGAAAAATAAACATGTTAGTATATATTCATATTTTAATTATGTTTAATATATTTAACAAAATCGATTACATTATGGAAAGCCAAACACCTTCAGAATAACGCTTGTAGGACCATATCATGCAATATTTCAATACTAATTGCCTTATGGGCCATATATCCTTGATAACTTCGAGTTACACCTTTAGGATCTTAAATCTATTGTAAAAATAATAAATTATCTTATCTATCATGAGGTCATATAAACCCTGAATAGCTTTAATCATTCTTGTAAATTTAAAATGGTTTCGTCGCTTCTATAATTCTTATAATTTTTTTAAAAATGCGCGACGTTTACAAAAGTATCTTTTAAATTATCGCACACTCGTCAGTTTTGGTTGAAAAAGCGATCATAAGCCCTAAAATCAACTTCGCCCAGTGAAAAATATAATGATTTAGTATTGAGCACCAATAACCTCTGTTTCTAAATATTTATTCAAAATTATATGAAAGAATTTTCTTATGTATAAAATAAACCCTTGAAAGTCATGTTTTAAGACCGTTAAATTCAACTATGAAAAAAGTAACGTTTTATTGAGGAAAATTTCCATTGAATATTGAAATTTCCAAAAAATATCATTATCCCTTGAAGTCTCTTTTAACTATATTTAATGATAAAATAGTGAATTTTGATTATTTCTTTAAGTAAAAAAATCTTTAAAAAAATTTAACAAAAAACATGGCTTCCAAAACTTTACATAAGTTTTTAGTGCTGTTCTACATCGTACTTCATGGCGAAATTACGAGTTGAAAAGAAAGGAACTGTTGTATTTTTATAATCTACAGAGATCTTTTGCCCAAATTTGCCCCAATTTGAATAAAGTGAAAATCAAACTTACTGTGATTTTATAAAAATTTAGTATTTATGTACCGAAATCGTTGAAAATTTTTATTTCTTCAATTGATTTCATTAATTTAAACGAAGAATGATATATATTTCAACATATAAGAATGTAGTAAATAATTTTGATCACTTTTTCGGCGAAAACTGACGAGTGTGTATCGCCTTAACAAATCAATAATTTTAGCACAATAGTGCAATATATTTATAACAGTTAAATGGATCTTATTTCTGTATAAGAAAGATTATTATTTAGCTTAAAATATTGTGGCTAACAAGTGATCTCATAATGAAGACCATATTTGTTTAAATAGGATTTTCATGAAAATGATATGATTCTAAAAGCGTTATTCTGAAGGCTTTTTCCTACAAAACCTAAACTTATGTACTTTATTGATTTAAGGATATCCTTAATATTTATTAACAATTTAGAATTCATGGAGAAAATTAATATTTTTAAAAAAAATTCCAGAACAATCTTAAAAATAGTAAAAAAGGACACCATTCAACATAATAAGAACAATACCATACCTGTCTATATTCCCCCTCCAGCTTTTGGAGCCTTTGTTGGATCTGCCTGTAGTCCACCGAGAGCATTGACATTTGCCGTTCCTTTTCCTGCGAGTTCTGTTCAGCTCTTTGTCTTGCCGTCTTCTCCTCATTCAACTTCGTCTGCAGAGCTTTCACCTCCTGCATATTGGCCTCCTCCTTAAACACTAACTGCGACCTCTCAATGTCCTGATGGGTCTTCAGCTCCTGCTGATACCTCTGCTGTGCCGCCTTCAGCTCCAAGTCTATTGTCGCATTCGTCTTCTCCAATTGGGACACCTTCTCATTCAAAATCCTATTCTCCTCCACAATCTGCTGCTCCCTGTGATACGTTCTCTCAATCTCTAAGTTTATTGTCTGCAATTTATCCTCTAGCGCTTTGTGCGATTCCAGGATCTGTTGCCTGGCATTCCGTTCATGGGAGAGGCGCGACTGCAATTCAGCCACTTCCTGCTGGAGGTGGTCCTTTTGCGATTGAATCGTCGTCAAAATCGATTGAAGTTCATTCGCCTTTTGCTCGACATCATTTTTGGCTAGTCTTAATTCGGAAGCTTGCTTCTTGAGTTTTTGCGTCACCTCAGTCTCCATCTTGTACTTCTCTTGGACGTCCGTCAACTGCTTCTCCAGCATGTTAATCTTATCGTTGTGCTGCTGGTAATTGGATATTTCTCTGGTCCTTTTGCTCTGTTCCTCGTCCAGGCGCTTCTTTGTCTCATTCAAAATGGTCTCTGTCTTTCTTCTCATCTCAAACTCCCCTTCTAACTTCCTTTGCGCCTCACGGTACGAGTGCTTCAGCATGGTCAGCTCCTTTTCGTACATGGTCGCATACGTTTGGATCTCATTCTCGCGCTTGGTCACAATTTCCAGTTGTGTTCTCAACGCCTTTTCCTGTTTCTCCAACGTCTCCACAGCGTACCTTTCTCTCTCCAACATTCCCTCTAATCGCATTATTTCAGCACTATTCGACGGCCTGTGTCTGTGATTATGATTTAACGGGGTTTTCGTGTCGACAATGTCCAAATTTGAGGACCCACTCAACAGTTGATAGTCCCCTGTATACGTGAAACCGATAAAAGGAAGATGATTTCCCGCAAACGCTTGTGGAATTGGGAACTTCTCCTCGGGACTCTCATCCCGCTCAATGTCATCAAAGTTCCTCGTGTCGTCATCACTGCTCAACTCAGGCACCACCGGCGGAACACTCTCCCTCAAATTATCAAACGTCCACGTATCGTTGACGAAAAACTTGTGACTTTTAATCTCCTCAATTCCATTCCGTCCTAATCTAACCGTTCGATCGGTTAGAAAAGCCCTAATTAGCGACTTTGCGTTCTCCGACACCTCGATATCGGACGGGAAGTTTAGCGAATTTTTATGGTCCATAATCTTACCGTACGTCCCCACCAACGAGTCCGCGTAAAACGGCGTGTCTCCGATCAGCATTTCGTACAAAAATATCCCCACACTCCACCAATCACACTCCCTCCCATACTCTCCTCCGCAACTCTGGCTCTGCAACACCTCCGGACTGATGTAATCCGGCGTGCCCACCGCGTTACTGGACTTGACCAGACCGTCCGGTCCCATTCGCATACACGTCCCAAAATCGGCCAGCTTCAAGTGCCCACTCCGGTCCAACAGCATGTTGTCCGGCTTCACATCCCGGTGCACAAAACCCATATTGTGTATCGTGTCCAGCGCCAATACAACTTCCATTGTATAGAAGATCGCCCACTTCTCCGGTATCTCGTAAAAGGACATCAAACTAACTATGTCGCCGCCTGGAAAGATATTCAAAAAGTATTAGAAATTGTTTCAGTGTTTAGAACCATTGCATAAATAAAAAAAATTTTTTTCCCTTTCAATTCCTGTAAGGAACATGGGGGGTCGCAACCTCAACCTACGGGTTTTTGCGACATTTCGGTGACTATTTGTTTTCAGTGTATTATTAGTCAATTAATAGCACCTAGACCAGTTTGAAAAAGGACCCAGTCAATCCTATCCGCCCAGGGATCGAACCCTTGACTCCGAAGAGGCAGCCGAATGCATAAATAAGTCAATCTTTAAATTATTTTGTAATTTGGTTTTCACAATTCTTGTNGTGTATTATTAGTCAATTAATAGCACCTAGACCAGTTTGAAAAAGGACCCAGTCAATCCTATCCGCCCAGGGATCGAACCCTTGACTCCGAAGAGGCAGCCGAATGCATAAATAAGTCAATCTTTAAATTATTTTGTAATTTGGTTTTCACAATTCTTGTACAATTCCAATTGGAGGGAATGTTAACGACATATTGTAATGTTGATGTTATACACTGCGTTTCATCCTTTTACGACAGGGGTCTTCGGTTAAATTTTAGTTAATATCTCGGAGTGTATCAATCTGATCTAATTTTTTTTTGCACGAAGAAAGGTTTTATCATAGGCCATCGTCTGCACTATGAAACAAAAAACTAGATTTGTTGCAAATAATTAAAAACGGCATACGAATTGTTCCATACAGCAATATTGTTTCATCCTTTCACGACAGGGGGCACATTTTCTCCGAATGCGCCAACAAGAGAGAGTTTTTTGTGATTTTTTTAAACTGAAATGGTTGGTAATCTATTCGTCAATATATACAGCACGAAAAATTCGGTCGATATGTCATAGTAGGCATCCAGTAACTATTTTTGGAAGTCTAAAAACCAATATTTCGAATAATGAGAAAATAGTAAAAAAAAATTGGGTAGTTCAAATAAAGTAATTATGGCTCTCGAAAACTGAGCCCATTATGCAATGTAGATGATAATATGGGCACAATAGGATAGCAAATAAAGTCATGGTTACGAGTAGTATTTTCTGATATAGCGGATTTTAGTCTATTATGCTAACAAACGGCTTGATGTATTTAAGCCAAACCATACTATTTTAAAGATTATTAAATTCCCTACACATCGTTCATACATCCGAGATATTAACTAAAATTTAATGGAAGACCCCTGTCGTAAAAGGATGAAACGCAGTGTAATTTTAGGAATATATTTATTATAGGATGTTTATTTTTAGATGGTTATTATTATCTTGTTAATTTTATTTTTAATGATATCGCTCTTAGATTTAATGACAAATAAAAATATTCGCATAAACATCGCGTGTGTATTCTCTTTATTGAATGAAATCATCAAAATTTCTAATTATTTCTGAGATAAATTAAAATAAAATCATTAAATTGGGCCTTATAAATAATTGATTA
Source organism: Clogmia albipunctata (assembly GCA_001014945.1). NCBI lineage: Eukaryota > Metazoa > Arthropoda > Insecta > Diptera > Psychodidae > Clogmia > Clogmia albipunctata. The sequence goes on along the minus strand of JXOV01008654.1, from coordinate 104,430 downwards.
TTGGTGGGGAGGACAAAGAATCCGGTCGGGGATTATAGCCCTTACTCATATGTAAATATATGATTAAGATACAGTCGACTCTTAATAAATCAACCCTTTGATAATTCGAATCTCACACGAGGTCCCTACAAAAACTCTTGATATTTCACACTAAATCCATACAACAATTTGTGCTCTCGGTAATACGAACAAAAACCAAAACCACGCGGTAATTCTACCTCATCGGCGGCTAAGAAGAACTTTACTTTTTGCCATTTATTGTCAACAAGTTTAACTAGATTAATAAATCATAGTCTACTTTATAATAGACATGAAAAATGTCAAAATATATTTTCATTCTAAGCTACCAAGATTAAAAATTATAATTTTTAGTAGTTGAATTTTGGTACAAAGTGCTAATTTTGTGTATATACACGATTTGCAATTTTTTGCGGGTATTGAATTATTTTTTATTTAATACTGTTTGTTAAACAATTTCTAGAGGAAGCATTGGCTACTAAATTGTAAACATTTTTCAATAGAATTGTATACAACAAATTTATGAGCAGCAGCAATGAAACCACTTGATAATACGAACGCTCAATAGTTCGGATTCCCGAGAGTCGACTGTAACTGATAACGTATCACTGGACAGTCACAAGCCACTCTTCGTCGCTCATCAATCGATATTTTGACGATATTTACTTGCTATTTTTTTATAAGTAAGCAAATGCGAATTTACTTAAAAGTTATTTTTATTTAAAGATCAAGCATGTATTTCTTTCCCAAAGTGTTAACGATAGGTTTACACATTTTTTCATGTTCAAATATTTTTATGTGTAATATTAATATGATAGAATTTGGTATTTTTAGATATTTATATTCATCCATGCTTTTATTAGTATCACCATTAAATTTAACGAAGAGTAAAAATATTCTTTAGACACTAATCACCTTATTGTGATCATCAAAAAATTATTATCTCATTGAGATAGAAAGTATATTTGTAGAACAATAAAAATAAAATCAGTCTAACCTTTTAATAATGAAAATCTAAATAACACCGATCTTCTTTTCCGTAGCCTTTTATACCATTTCACTTGAGGTCAGATCAATAAATAATACCAATCTATGCAATTGATTTTAAGGTTTTTAGAAAGAATTGTATATAAGAATTCATTCTCATTCTATTTGGTTTTTATTATATCCTTAGATTTAAGCTCTGCTCCTTTCGGAACGTAGGTCAGTATGTTACAACTTACTGGAACCAACTGCCAAACCGAACAATTAAACCTATAATACATCCTCAATTTAAATCAGATCTTAAATCACGAAAAAAAAATTCAACATAATTCTACAATAAATTAACAAACAAGGTATTGGAATTTTCCCGTTTAATACAAGTTTTCATAGAATCAAATTTTCGTTGTAGTTTTCACTTCAACTATATGTTTGGTTAATTATTCTTAATGATTGTTTTTTTAAATTAACAATTTTTAGTAATTTGTTTATCTGAAATTGATACATTTATCAAGGTTAAAATTCGTATTATTAGTGTTTCATTAACATTGAAACAAAATATATCCCTATAACTATTTTTCATTTTGGGGAAGATCATACTTAATAATCATTTAATCAGTTATTATTTCAGATAGTTCGTCAGTTTTGAAAGCAACATCAAACCGGAAAATTAAAACCAATTAATTAATCAAACTCATAAACAATTAATCATTACAAAACATGATATTAAACTTCTATGGGTACCTTCCCATTAAGGGATCGCTGGAATTGAGGTCGTAGACATATTGGCAAAATTAGCACATAACAACTAAACTTTTCTTAAACAGAAACTAGGTACGGAGGAATATTTAAACTTAATCAAAACCAAATTTATAGAAAAGATGATTGAAAAATGAAAATCAATTGGGAACAGAATGATAACATTTAACAAAAACCTAAAGAAACAGCTTCCGCCCCAGAATTTATCGATACGGAAACAACTAATCCTAACAAGATTACGAATGGAAAGGGTTAAACAAAAACCAACGTGAGATATTGTGGGGACACTCCAAATGCGGACCATTTATTAAACTACAACAGCCGCAACATACGGGAAGAAGTGAAAATACTCACAGAAAATGGCCAAAATGGTCAATTGTATTTTTAAATGAATAAATAACAAATGTCTCTAATAAATAATCTACTTAAGATTCAATTCCTTCGTTTTACTATTTTAAATTGATAATATTAATTTTAAAAATATTATTTAAGAATAAACCCCTCGAATCACATTAAATTGAAATTTAATTGGAATTTTCTCGATTAAATCCCTACGAAACCAATTTCAATTGAAACAATAGAAAATTCCATTGCGATTTTGTCAACAGGTTGAGTAATTAATACATGATAGTAAAACCCAATTACCCACTTGATATTGGGAGTGAGATAATGAACAAGAATCTATGGAATTTTGCTTATCACTGTAATCCGCATCAATCAAATGCAAATCCAATAGTGCTATCGAGAGAGGGGAATTAGAATCTTCTCTAGAGCCGAACCGTAAATTCATTACAAGCACTCCAATTAAGCAACCTTGTTGGAATACAATCAAATAGCCCTTGAATAAAAGGGGGTTTCGTATCGCTTCAAACACTATTCATCGAACACTAGCGACATTGAATGGAAGCCAATCAAATCGATTCCTTATCTATTCATTAACGACACACAACAAATTCAATCAATTAAAATCTATAACAGATTCCCTATCACCACAAAGAGTTAATTGATAATTAATAAGTTTGACAATTGAAATTATTGTCATTTTCAAGCAAAATTAGTAGATTAAAGTAGATTAAAAACACCAATAAATAGAATAAATTGATCATAAATCCTATATCATCAAGATATTTAATATAAATTATTGTCATTTTTCATTAAAACCACAATTTCTACTAAACAAAACTGATTCATTGATCAATTATCATTATCATCGATATAATTGTCAAACCATTTTTAAAATATGAACTTCATATCTATTTTAAGCAAAACCTTTTAACACTCTTACAAGAAATTGAAATGTTATCGAAATGAATCATAAACAACAAGTGTCACAAGAGCCAGATTTTAAAAGTTTTAATTGCTTTTGTTAGTTTTTGTTGGTCCTCTTACTCACTCAAACCGACTTTAAAATCGTGGGCATTTCTGATTTTGTTAATAAGTGGAATTTTCTTAATTGACCACAATGTGTGTTCTATAATTGAATCAATGGCAATGGCATTCAATATAAATGGTAAATATTATTATGTGTGTAATGTAATGTAAAATTGGACCAAACAATCCATGACTGAAATTAGCCCACCGCCTCTTCCTCACGTAGGTGTTTTCACTATCCACTTTTGCTTTAAGGGATGTGGATAGGATATATGTGCCAACGATCCATTTAAATTCCGTTTGATAACAACTAAACTGTCAACTCAAACGCTCAACCTGCCTGCTCCCCAAAATATTATGATGCTCTTCTAAAAATTGTCTTAAATTGTCAACAAGAGGAAATAAATAAATCGAATGACAAATTAGAAAGGAAACAAACAGAAGAAATAGTTTATATTGATAATTTTTAATAGAATATTGCTATTTCACCAAACGTTTGACAGTATAATATTTAACTATACTTTATAACTTGATTTAACCAAAGTTGGTTAACTTAAAATAGTTAAGTTAAAATCAATAAAGCTTTAAAAATACTCTCAACTTAAATAGCCATAAATTTCAAAAGAAATTGAGTCAAATTTATTTATTCTAATGAGGTGATCCCACACATTGACCTAAAGATCTATTGTGCTCCTTCATATCTCTACTATAAATCGTGCCCATAAAGCCTCGTTCACATTAGAAAAATACAAACGAAAGGAAAAATGTTGCCAAACGCAGTGGTATTTTTTAATTTAACTAAATCAGATCGGAAATAGTGTTTTTTTGGCGATTAAAAATTTGTTCCACCTTTACAGCCTCTGATACGGGAACGCCCCGTTCTAACGTGAACGAGGCTTAAGTAACTTCAGGGTTTGAAGTTGCGCTGCAGTTGAGATAAATGCCCTTTGATGTTTCCATCTCTGTGGAATAATTGCAACGCAGTCTTATGGGAGGCGAAGAGAAGTTAACGCTTCATCTCTACAGAATCTGTACTCTCCTTTTTCAATGATTCCTAGCTGTCGCAGATGCATGCGAAGTTTACAATGCCCTGTCATGAAGCCTGTGGCAATACTAACTTTGTCTCTATTGAGGAACATAAGCTCAAATTAGGCAATAACAGCCTTAAGCTTTAAAGAAGGTCCTGGGATGTATAATTTCAAACAATTAAAATAAAAAAAATAAATAAAAATATCCGCGGATAAATGAAACATTATAATTATTATATGAACATTTGAGAATTGAAGAATTAGTGTCACCAAGGAATATAGAAGTGTTTATCAATTGTAAAATAAAAAAGGAAAAAAATAAATTATTCTTTTTGTTAAATCTTAATATAAAATTGAAAAAAAAAATTCTGTTAAATTTCTAATAGAAATTTACTATTTTACTGAACCCTTGATAACAAGAACAACTTATATAGTACTGCAATACTTTTTCAATAGAACAATCTAATTTAATAAATATATAGCTTATTTATAATAATAGATTCAAAACTCGTCCAAGAGTGCTACAACACCCTCCAAGACCTGTCGGTGCGCAACAAGGTTTCTATCTATTGGGTGTCGGGTCATTCAGGAATAGAGAGAAATAAAAAAGCCGATTAACTAGCACGCCTTGGGTCATCAACCCAAATGCTAGGACCTGAACCGTTCTCTGGAATTAGCTGGTCCACAGCCAAAAGTGAAATCAGTTCTTGGATTACTGTACTACGGAAACAGTGCTGGGATAACCATGTGGGCCTCCGACAATCCAAAACCCTAATAAATCCCTATCTCCTGGGAGACACCTGCAAGCTATGCAGAACAGATCTCAGAGGACTAGTGCGCTTCCTAACAGGACACTATCCTGTCAGAATGTGGAACTTTAGTCAGAATTAGAAGGGAGGTTCTTTCTTGTGAGGTGTACCAATCTAGTGAGATTAGAAATATACCGGTCCGGAAGATTGCGACTTTCATTAGGAAATTCGCTCATCTCCTGACCTAAAACTAAATTTGGACAATGCACAGTAGATATTACTGGTCGCAGTGCAGGTGCCACTGAGCACAATCCAAACTATATTATTATTAGCTTATTTGAGAAACAGCACAAGTGTCATTTTGTCGAAATTATATTTTTTATAGAAATGAGTATTTTAAGGGTAGATATATCGTTTAGGAAAAATCCCTTAGATCTCACTCTTAAAAACAGAAATATACGCGATTTTAAGGAGAAATAATACGTTATTCATCATATAAGACCTTATTAGTACTTAGTTATAAGTCATTTTTAAATCAAAAATCACATTTCCTGGTTCGTGAACGTGTCAAAAAGTGAGAAAATTAATTGAAAGGTTTCTTAAAACTCTCAGTCAAATTTTACAATGATTGACATGCCAAAGGGATACAATGGATGATATGCCAGATGGAAAATAAAAAGATTCATATATTGTCATAATTGTTTGACAATAAATCAAGTTTTACCAAAATTATGTCACTACGAAAATGTCATGATTTTTCGTTTATTTGAAAAATAGCATGTCTCCAGTGATTACAAATATCTGCAAAAAGTTTGCTATCAAACAAATAATTTCCAATTTCTCATCGAAACCGTAAAAAGACTAAATAAAAAGGATGTCATTTAAAAAAAAACGTATTAAATTCCCCGTTCATCTAAAAACAATTTCTTTTTTTCCCACAAATTGATGTCATGGCACTAATGCTGTTTCTTAAATAGACAATTCAAATGTTTCAACTAACAAAGCCTAAAAACAATCCTAATTTAATTATGGATAAATTGCCAGGAGGAAGTTTATTAATTGTATCGGGACGACGACATATTAACGTTTATAGAACTGGACAAGCTCCGATAGGCAGACACGTTTCCAGGATGGATGAGAGCAGATTCCCCAAAAAAAGCTATGGAAGCGCGATTAACAGGAAAGAGACCAGTAGGCCAACCAAGGAAACGATACAGCAGATCGACTATTAGGAGTTACCGACTGGAAGGAAGTGACCATCAACCGTCACCAATAGAGAAGTAGGATTGCACAGGCAATTTATTGATAAATTGCGAAAAGAAACCAACCATTCAGCTTCTAAGTTAGCAATAATTATAATGACGATTTAAGAATGTTATGTAATTAGTTTTGAACAATACTAGAATAGAAAAATAATTCTCTACAAAAGTAAAGAAAAATTTGAAATAAACAGATACACAATAGAGAATTAATATTATAACCCTAAAGAAACAGATTCTGTAGTCTATTTTTGCCAAATCGAAAAACTAAAAAAGACCCTTCAAACCTACGAAGAAAATTATTCTTAAACGAAATTGAAATGTTCATTAAATGAAAAAAATAGAAAGAAGGATGTAAAAACGAATAAATTATTGTTTTGCTAAAATTTTCATCAAAACGGTTTATTACTTTTCAGAGAGTAAATGAACCTGTGACAATAAGAGAATTGCTATATTTCTAATCAATACAACACTTTCTCGAATAAACTGATTCCTGACAAAAGCGACTACCCTAAAATTTAATACAAAAGTAATTATCTTATTCAAAAGTGTTCATTGTTTCAGACAAAGAAGAGAGCAAACTTGAATATCGAAATAGATTTGATTATGTCACTACAAAAATATGAGAAATCGACCAATAAAGCTTTATACCACAAAATATGGCCCATCATAAAGGAAAGGCGATTATAAATTAATATCCATTCATGTGACTTTCCTACGATTCTCTTGGTATTGATTAGTAATTAGCACATAAATATTGGCAATAATTACAACATCCAATAAGCAAATTACATTCCTAAATAGAATTCTACAATTACCCTAAATAAATAGTATTTCCCGCATGTGCAAATCCTGAACTGAGATTGCACAACAAGTCAAAATCCCTGTGTCCCGTAGACTCTAGTTGAGAATAATAATCTGTTTCCAATCACATCAACTAACACTAATTAAGCGTAATAATCTATTCTAAACATCTGGAAGATTGCTAGTTGCTGAGGTCATCTTGGAATATGATTTCGGGCTGTTACAATTCACAGGAATTGGGCCACAATAAACACAGTAGTGGCTCTTCAACCAGAGAGACAGATTATTGGCTGATTCCTCGATTTACCACCGCGCCAAGTGACTAAACTCTCTATCCAATTTCAATGATCTTTTGCATTCCTAATTATTCAAATGACGACAACACGGCGTGTGACTCACGTTTCATCGCTAAACAAACTAATTGAGATTTTTTTTTTATGGAGGGATTGTTTACCTATAGTTTTATATTGTTTAACAATGCTTTTAAATTGAATTTAAATTAAAAATCTATAAATAATCTTTAAAAAATGATGTAGTAATGGAACTTAGCTATTGAAAGCGGAGGAGAACACGACAAATTTTATGGAGAATTACTTTCCAAAAGATAACATTTACCGACAAAATTGTCACCCGTGTTTTGGTATTTGTGCAAGTACTTGAACGTCTTGGTGGCTGGCTGCTCTGGCACCCAGCAAGACAGAACAATACAGTTGTAGTATGCAAAACACAAGGAGTTTTACAATGTGGAGGCCTTTTTCGGCTTATTTTTAAGCTCGTCGTGATAATATGATAAAAAGTAAATAAAGAAAAAGGGCAGGTAAGATTTTCTTCCCTTCCCTCTTCATCCTTCTGTCTATCTCCCGCTCTCATTCTCCACACGCACATCTCCCTAGAAACTGTCCATTTACCTGGCATAAAATCCATGACCATGTAGAGGTACTTGTAGTCCTGGAAGGCAAAGTGGAGCTGTACGATCCACTCCGAGTTGGCATGGGCCATGATGTGGCGCTCCTCCCAGAAGAAGGCCGAGTCGGGCCGCTTGATCATCTCGAACTTGGACAACCGTTTCATCGCGTACACCTGCTTGGTGCCCTTGTGCCGGACCAGCTGCACCTCCCCGAACGCGCCCCTACCGATCACCTTGATCAGGCTGAAGTCATCGTGGCGGAGACGCAGCTCCCGAATGTCTTTCGCCAGTCCCTCATCTAATAATCGCGATGATCCCACCCCAAACCCGACCAAAAAAATAAAAGAAATGAAATAGAGGAGAAAAACGGAGCGAATTAGTGAAAAATCCGAAATTAAAAATCCACTTTTTCGTACATCGACTTGTGTACGCCTCGATCGTTTTGACCCGTTTCACATTTGCGTGATCGCAATCGGCGATCAGCGCCGTCACCGTGTCCAGAAGACAGTCCACATTGGCGTTACTGCCCGGATCCCGCAGCTTCTCCTCCAGCAGCGATATTCTTCAATAGACAGAGAACCGAACAAAAGAATTACCATAAAACTATAAAACACGGGGTACCCAATTTTTATGACTGATCGATCTCTTCACACACAAACCTTTTTTTGCGATCTTCGTCTAATATTGTCACCATTTTTCCGACCAATTCTCGCTCATCTACCCCGAAAAACACTAGGCTCCAAGCCCCACACAACCCCANACCGAACAAAAGAATTACCATAAAACTATAAAACACGGGGTACCCAATTTTTATGACTGATCGATCTCTTCACACACAAACCTTTTTTTGCGATCTTCGTCTAATATTGTCACCATTTTTCCGACCAATTCTCGCTCATCTACCCCGAAAAACACTAGGCTCCTAGCCCCATACAACCCCTATCCCCATACAGAACCCTCCCGCGAGCACTCTAGGAACTTTTAACACCACTTTCGACACTTTTCAAGATCATTTTTCGCCAAAAGCACAATTCGTGTGTTTTGTTGTTGTGCGCCTAATCTAAGTATGTTGTGCTAAAATTTGTAAAACCCGCTTCAGCGCACTTTCACCCCGCACCAAGCACTCACAGTCACTTTGATCCCACCCCTATCACATGGTCGTCCCATTGGAACGCGGATTAGACGGTTTAACACTCGCGATTACGCGATTTTTCCATTTTTTAAAAATTCAACAAAAAAATTAACCAAGAAACGTACTTCTTTAATAATCACATAAAAAGTGAAGTTTAACTTTTTTAACTGAAACCGTCAAGTTCGAACAAAACATTTTTATTTTGAACTGACAAAAGACAGTCAACTGCAATATTTTTGCATTGTGACAGCATTTTGACAACATAAATAATAAACACACACACAAACACATCCGAAGTCGAACAAACTTTTAGTGAAATTTCTCGCGAAAATAAGTGATAAACAAGTAAACTTTAAATGCAGTTCGTCGAGGAAAGTCGTCCACTACAACTTTGCCGTATTGAGTTTTAGTGAATTGACCTATTTTTTGGTTGAAAACGAAAACAATATCTGCCAATTTGAACATCGTAAAGAAAAGCGCCTCATGAGCTGGTGAAACGGAAAGAGGATTACCGCCACAAAATGAATACCGATTTAATTAAAGTACCAAATAATTTAATAAGAACTCCTCGGTACCATGGTCTGACCCCAGTGGCAAAACCTCAAATACAAAATATAAGTAAAATCACAAATACCGGTTTGAATTTGATGAAAATACCACATCCAGGAAATGGTCTAAAAAGGGTACAAATTATTCAAAATAAATCAGAATTGATAGTGGCGCCTACTTTAGTTAAATTAGACTTTCCCAAAAGCAAAGAGAAAGTGTCTAATCCCCAAAATAATCCATTAAATACTCAATCAAATGTGGAAGACAGTCAAAAGCTGTACATAGTAAAAGATGGCGAGTTAAAGCTAATTAGAACATCAAATATAGCTCAATCTGGGATCTTGAGGCCTGTCCAAAAGGCGAAAAAGGTAAAGCCGATTCTCCCAAAAATTATAATCGCCACGGGGGAGATGCAGCCTGGAATAATGACCCATAAAGACTTCCAACAGCAATTAGAAAAGATTCGAATTTCTAAAGAGCGGGAGAAGAACAAAATTCCCCAAAATGTAGTCTATACTCTAATAAAGCCAATGGACTTGGCTTTGGAATCAGCTGCCAACTCTTCAGAAGACCCCGTCCCAGTGAAGAAGAACCGACCAGGTCGAAAGAAGGGGGTTTTAAACAAAAAACAAGTTCCTTTAGATCAAACCGATTCAATTCCTGGCTCCAGGACAAGGTCTGGTAGGATATCAAGACCTCCTCGGCACATTCACAGTTTCTACTCCAGCGATTCAACATTCCCGGTGAACCCGAACGTTGTCACCGACTTGGATGAAGAGTCCTGGAAAGAAGTAATGGCCGCTCCTCCGTCCCCAAAGAGAAAATTCAATCCCCCCAAATACAAATGTAACAAATGCGGGAAACTGTATGTCAGTGAAGCCAAGTTAAGATCCCATTGGATGGCCCATCCCGAACACGAAGAAGGAGCTACCAAATCCGATGACATCCACCAAGAAACCCATTCTATAGACTGCTTTGGATTTTTAATAGAAAAACTTAAAAAGATCCCCTTAAACCTTCGAGGGAAGATATTCTTAGACGAAATGGAAGAGTTCATGACCAAAGTCCAACATTTGATGAAGAAGTTGATCCGAAACTTGGACGAGACTAGGAATAAGGACAGCTTTTTAAACTACAGCCAAGTCCATCAAATACCGAAACAAATGGAGAACGTCTTGAACATCCCCGCTGGACAGTACCACTTCAACATGGAGGTGATCGAACAACCGGAAATACTCAAACCAACCCCTGAAATTCCCCCCGAAATCGAAACCACAATCCCTCTAACCCCCGTTTTTCAGCAAATTCCCATCATCTCACTTTCTCCCGCCAAATTTCACTGTTCCGTTGACGAACTATTCCAAACGGAGCTACTTCTTCCACCGGAAGAGTTCGACGAAGAGGAGGAGGAAGAAGAAGACGACCTGATAACACCCCACAAAGCCCAAACAGAAAAACCGTCAATTCCAAGAAAGATCAAACATGGAGTCGTGAAGAATTTAAACCCAACCTACAATAATTTTGCAACTCCCCTCGATCCCGGTCCAAATATACCAGTTTTACCTCCCAAGATACCCGACTTATCTTTAGAATTGTTCCAGTTCCAACGTCCTTAGAATTAGCAAAATTGCCAACTACCTAACCTACAAAAATGTATCTGAAAATGATCAATCAAATAAAAGACTTATTTTGTAATAATTGAATGCATTTGTTTATTATTTCAACATTATTTGCCGCTCATTTTTCCAAAAAACGTACATTTAGGTTTTCTGTTTCCTCTTGAGACATACACACACATGGTGTCCTTCTTCCTTTCAGGAGAGATAGGTTATAATATGCTTTCTTCAGTTTCAAATTTAAATATAGGTTAGAATAAATTTAATCATCAATAACACTTATTGGTTTTTATTTATTTCCATTTCATAATAGCAATAATCATAATAATAGTATTCAAATATTCCTTGTGGCCTTTAAATTGTTCAAAGACCAATCTGTAACACAGTTTCTAAATAGTAAATATATAGTTTAATAATTAGTTTCAATGGGACACAAACCACATTCCCTCCCATTGCGGCTCTTAAAAAGTATATTTTATACACAAGTTGCCAAATGTTTATCACCCCGCCGCCCCCAAATTCACAAAATGTTCTCTGAGATCGATTTTGGAGGTTAGGGCTTTTGTTTCAAAGTTTTTTTGTTTGTTTTGTTTCAAATGTGTGAAAGAAGGACGCAAAACACAATAAATTACAGAGTTGTTTAGAAACAGTCATCGGGTCATGCAACCGATTCTGAATTGTGATGATGATGGTAGTCGTCGTCATCCTCCTCCTCCATCGAGGACGACCACAGCTCAATCACTTGATCGGATTTGTCCAGTCTCGGCCTACTACAATTATTTTCCTTATTTTTACAGTTGCTAACACTAATTAAACGACTACTACCACTATTGAGACTAGCATAAACCATTTCTTGTAGCTTACAAATTTGAGAGTTTTTGTCCAACTCCTCCTCATCTTCTTCATCATCATCTTCCTCCTCATCCTCTTCTTCATAGTCCTCCTCTTCCTGAGTTATGAGCTTTCGTTCTCCCTTTTCGGTTATTAAAATTTCCGGCGATGAAGAGACTGAAAAAACGTCTTCTGCTTCACTGTTCGATCCAGAAATCATGGCTTCACCTCCCGACTCTTTTGGAGAAACACCGGACACCTCCTTCTTGGACCGAGTTGCACTAAGACAGTGGTTCAACAATAAGGGACTCTCCTTCTTCCTTGAAAAGTTCAAATTTTTCGAAACTTGCTTCTTCCTCTCGATCATCTTTTTCTCACTGTCACTAATGACAATCACATCCTCGGGCTCCTCGCTGAAATTCTTGTATGGGGAACTGGTATACATCGCATACATTGGATCCTGGAAATTGTCCATTCCCTCCTTTTTGGTACTCTTCTTCAAACTGACCTTCTCGCTCGCTTTTACGCTCATCGATTTCGACCTCACCCTGAGCGAAGTCTCCTTTTTCACTGGCGACGATTCCGAGCTCTGCCTCAAAATTGAAGCCGCACTCGCCGACTGACTCAAAGGATTCGCGGAATTCTGTGTGGATTTAGACCTCTTCAGAGCGGGTCCCGATCCAGATCTAAAAGATCCGACTCTTCGAATCACTCTCGAGGCCATTTTCTCGGGCGTTTCATCGTCCATTTCCAAGATCCAGGACACGGCATCGCTGGTTTTGAACACTCCTTTGATTGTTGGACTCTGTGGCGCGTTCGTTGGACTCATATCTCCGTTGTTTATCCTCACCACACTGTTGTCGTCCATCTCAAACGAGTCGTCGTCCTCGTCAATCTGGTCACTGGAATTCTTCTTCGACAGCTCGAGAATTGTCTTCTGGAACTTCTCACAATTCTGCTTCAGTTTCCACTGCAACTCCTCATTGTGAATGGACAGGCGACTGGAATGTTTTGCCTCCGACACGAATTTGTCAGACAAGACCTTCAGCTCGTTGGCCAATTTGCTAAAAATTTGAAAAAATTAATTAGATTATTTTATTTTAAAAATAGTTTTAAATTCAGTGAAACTTTATAACATATAGTATGTAAGTTGTTGAAATCCCATGCGTAAAAGATAATTTTTTTACGTTTTAGAATGAAAATTAATAATTAGTCAATTTTTTACTAGTACAAAGTTGTATCAATATTGAGTAAGGTCGTGCGGATTATCTTTTGAGATCATTGTGGGGGTTCCTTTGAGACAGACTGATTCAAAATTATCTTTACTTTAAAATTACATCATTTTTAATTTTTTTTATGGAAACACAAACGCCAATACATTTTTTGCGATTATTTCCACATTTCACACAAAACAACTTTTTTAATACACAATAATATTATCTTAGATAATTAGTACATCTAATTAATTACTTTAAAAGTGTTTTTCACTCAATTTAAAGTATTTTTTAAATCAAACTTATTCGTAAAACCAAAACAAAGATTGACAGAAGGGGGGTGACGTATTACAACAACAATAATTGTCATGACTTATTATGTTCAGCGACTTTGATTAATATTTTAAAAACCTAAACTTAATTAAGATCCATAACAGTTGATTTTACACCCTAGTAGCACAAATTACAATTGGGGTATTCACTAAAAATTGGATTTTTAAAAGAAAGAATTTTAATTTGAATCATTTAAAACAATTAAACAAAATATTTTTCAAATATAATATAATTCAAATTTCTTTCGTAATTTTTTTTTATAATTTACTTTGATTTGGGGTTCATTTAAAATAAAATAAGCTAAGATCATTTTAATTTTTTAAATGAAAATAAATAAGTTACTACTAAACGTAATAAACTTATTTAAAAACGCTTAAATTTTTAAGTGAGGCTTATGACGTCACAAACTCAAACCAAAAAATTATCAAAACAACCTCAAATTCAAATTTGAACTTTTTAAAAAGACAAATCATACAACATTAGATAAAATTCAATGTTAAACAAATAAACCAACTCACTTTTCTGCTTCATTTTTGGCCTGTAATTGGAACTGCAGATCCTCCACTTTGGACTCTAGGCTGCTGCACTTGATCTGCAATCCGGTGTTCATTTCTTTGGCTTGGGCCAAAACCTGGTTCTCTTTCCTCAGCTCGGAAATTTCATTGATTTTCATATCGAGGACACTTCTCAGGCTCTCAACTTCGACCTGTAAATGCCCTCCGGTTCGATTAGGACTGGATTCGTGACCATTTGTGCTTTCGTGTCCATTCCAGGAGACACTCCTCAGGACAGCGGCAGACTCTTCTCGCACAGAATTCAACTGCTCCACTAGATCAATCTCCTTGTCTTGAGCCTCCTTTTGAATCTGTTTTATCCTCGTCGCCAGTTCATTTTCCTTTACCGCGCTCTGCATTTTCATCTCCTCGAAATGATCGCTCATCTGCTGAATCCTGTCCATGAGCTCCTTCTCCCGGATCATTGCCGCCCTCAATTTATCACTGTATTCCACCTCACTGGCCACCACCTTCTCCCTCAACTCGTTCTCTCTAATCGCGTGCTCAGAAAGACGCATCTCCAGTTCGGCCTCTCTCAATCGAGCCGACTCCAATTTGCACATGTTTTCCAGCTTCATTTCGGAAATGCGAGTATCATACTAGAAATTAAAGAAAACATAATTAATTTTTTAACTAATTAAGTATAAATTTTATAAAATCGGAAAAGAGTTATTTACATTGTTATGCATTTTTGTAGCTGACAATCAAATTTGTTCTGTCAAAGTCGTTATTATAGCAAAAGTGCTTTAAAGCACGTGTGCTTTTTCTTTATTATTAATGTGTGACCTCATTTCTTTCACGGAATCAATCAAATTTGTATATACGTCAGTTTTGCTATGTAGGGTTTAACTGTATTTGCGGATGTATGTGTGTATTTTGGCCGTTTTACCGGATGGTTTAGATTTAAATTAGTTCAAATTAGTAATCTACTGTTTACGGTCCTTTTAAATTTAAAACAATCCATTAACGGATAATATTTCCTATGTGAAAGAAAGAGAAGCAAGATATTGCTTTCTACATTTTCTCATAGAATTAGAAAATGAAATGAAAACAATGTGATCGTGACAAAAAATTTAAATTTAATTTTTAGGACAACGAATGTTTTTTTTAATTTATGTGTTAATTTATTTAAAAATGCATAAAATTTTGTATAAAACACGGTCGATAAGCATTATTAAACACTCGGGTTTTCTTTAAGGCACTCACTTCGCTCGTGAGTGTTTAATAATTATCTTATCTTATCTTATCGACTTTATAGCATAAATAACTATTAATTTACATTTATTCTTCAATGAAAACTTAAACCATTAAACTTTTATTTAAAATACAGTCGACTTTCTATAATTCGAAACTACGAAGGTCCTTTTAAAATACTTCCAATGATCGGGATATTCGAAATATTAAAAAATGTAAATCAATGACTGCCATTTTGTAGAGAACATGTGATTACATTGAATTATCAAAAGTTCGAACTAAAAATAATTTTGATTTATCAATACCCGACTGCGCTGAAAAAAAATCATTATATGGTTTTCTTTTTAATAATCAATTTTTATCATTGACAAAAGAAAAATTTCAAAATGAAAAAGCTCAAAAGTTCTAATTTTCATAAAAAATAAAGGTTAATAGCATCAATTAATTAAGGATACTAAAAATTATCAGCTGATCCGTTTGTTTTCAGAAATATTTTAAATAATTCTAATATAATACAAAATTTGCAATATATTAAAAACTTTTCTGAATTTCCAGAAAAATCTGACGTCACAAATGCCATCCTTATTTATCGTACTACGTGACAAACTGCTCATCCTCATGTCACCTTCTTGTGGTTACAGTTAAATATTTATTTGTTTTCGAAAATTAAAGATTGGTTCGCATTATTTAAAAATAATTGAATTTTTGGCCAATTGTAGTATTTAAGAATTAATTCAAATTTATTCATAACGAGGATGTTAGCATTAAAATATCAAATGTGTAATTTAATTTTATTTCATCTAAAACTCTATTAAATAAGAAAATTATAGAATCAGTGGCTACAATTAAAATTAAATGTCATTAAAACGGGTAATTTTCTAATTATAATACTCGAGGTGATTAAAATCAAGAAAGTAATAAATTGCATTTTAAAGACCATAACCACAACATTAACTCGTTAGCCGCATTAAATAACAATTTTGTAAGACATTTAGAAAAGTGATCACCTAATAGTTTATATTGAATAAATATTAGCAATTATTGCATTTTAAACTGCTTCTATTAAAAAGAAAAAAACTAAAACATTCATAGAGATCACTTTAAAGAAAATAAGAACGTAATACAACATATTTGAATTAAACAAAACTAAACCCCACAATAAATATTGAAATAACAGTTATTTAAACAGAGTGTGGGAAAATGGACCATAAATAAATACGAGTAAAATTCTACAAAACGAATGAAATGAGTTTTAAAAAGTATTCGAGTGTTTAATTATGTGTTTTCCAACTAGTTTTTACAGAATTTTATACAATTGGCGTTTTTATTTGCTATTTATTCACGAAATATACAGAAAAGAATAAGAAGACAACTCAGAACTAAATACAGTCTAAACACATACAATAAAACCTCTGTCAAGCGATTAGAACTGTCTTTTTCAATTTAAATAGAGCACAAGGCACTGTATCACTGACAAAATACAAATTTTGTATATTTTCATGAATTGTGATTTTCTGCGGGTATTGCATAACGTATAACTAAACACTGTGCGTTTATAGAGGAGGGATTTCAATAGAATCAAATAAAAATAATAAACTGGATATTAATCGATAAAACAAAAACTTAATCAAATCTCAAGAAACACATTTTAAGTAGATTTAAAACCAAAAACTGAATTTTTAAAATTAAAACCTATTTAAACAACAGAGTTTAAATCTTCATCTCACTTAAAAACCGTTAAAATCAAAATAACCACTTTTCTTTTAAAAAAGCCCTAAAACTCATTTAATTAATTATTCTAAAATACCTTAATGGAATGTGCCTTTTCGCACAAATCATTGACGAGGTAATCAACCAAATAATCCAGATCCATCTCCATGGTCCAGGCTTGATAACACTTGATCAGCACAACACACCAAACAAAAACTAAAATCACAACAAATAGCACGCTCTTTGCCAATTTCCACCTTTTCTGTTTCAAAACTCATGTCAAACTGAGCGGAATAATTCCCAAACTCCAAACTCTTTTCCCTCTCTTTCTTTCTACGAAACTTCTAGATGGAAAGGAAAAAAGGCGGCTAATCCCTAATCCATGCGAAAAACCAGGTACTCAGGGCTGTCCTGTCCCTCGTTTATGACCATCATCCTGTACTAAAATAATAAAACCCACCCTGTAAAAGTTTTCGGCACCTGCACATCAAACCTAGTCCCGACTCCCGATCTTGTCCCACCATTTGTTTATTGTTTTATTGGGGAAGTGAAATTTCCCAAAAATTCTGTCCTCTACTTTTACTATTCTTCCTCTTTATGGCAATTAATTGCCGGCAATAGAGCTTAGGAGGACAGAGGATGGAGAAAGAAGATCTCTAATGATCCTCAAACTGAGAAATGAAGAAGAAAAGTTGGCCGGATGTTTTGAATACAATTTTCTGTCGTCTTTCCATTTTATTATTATTTTTAGTATTATTGAGGAAATTGCTCTTTTCCAGGTCTCTTTCCCTGTCTCTTTAGGTGATCTTTAGCCAAACTGCACCTCCTCCTTCTCTACAACCAAAGCCGAAATCCAATTTTTGGGATAATTATACATTAAAAATTGGCATCGGAGAAATTCACTTTCATTCCAACCAACTACTACAAATCCAAAACTACAATTCTGTCTATTCATTGGAACCCCGCCATTAAACTCTAGTCAAGTATTAATTTATTTACCGGAAATACGTTGACCATAAGCCATATTGTTCATTACTCCATAACCAAAAGTACAAGAAATGAAAAAAAAACGTATCAAAGACTGCCTATTAATTATTATTCTAATAAACAAACCGTAAATCCATAAAATCCATATTTGGACAGCCTTCAATTGACCCTACAAAGCCTCAAACATGGCCAGCCTAATAAATGTAATTGCGTCTACAAACAATTTCAGCCCCTAATCAAGTCACTGTCGCCAAAAATCCAGACTAAACTAATTGCGAAAATCAGGCCAAAAGCCCAAAAATGCATAAATATGTTTTCAAGAAAATGGAAATTTGACAAATTCTGGCTTAGAGCACATGTCTTAAATCATAGACCCTAAAGTGAATAGTCATTAAATTGATGTACAACTCCATGACCAAATTGGTAATCCATCAGACAAAATTTACCACAAAATCTTGAGCCTTTGTCTCCTGTTTAAATCCTTTCTAACCGAAGAAATGGCAAATATTATACATAAACACAATTTCAGGCCTCTTTTGGCCCAGATTTATGACCACCAAAAGGTATTCCTCGACTTTTAATCCCAGAACCGATTTTCCAGACAGTCTGGAGCCAAACTCATTCCATCTCTCTCTTTCTCGTTGAAGAGATCGTCATCAGTTTTATACTCCTTTTAAACATACTGGCTGAAGCGTAAAATTATCGCAATAAACTTTATTTCTTGGAAACATTTATGACTTTACGAGAAGAATGCCGACATGATTAACGTACTCCAAATTTAAAACTAAATTTCGTTTTCAATAATAAAATCATAAAAGTTCTATAAAATTTAATAAGATTTTAATGTACGGGTTTATAGTCGGTCATTTATTAGTATAAATAGACTTTCTACAATTTCTTTAAAGAAAGTATCGTAGAATTGTTTCTTCTACGAGATTAAAATTATATTCTTCATGCCTAGCTTATTGAAAATTAAGTTTTCTAGATGAAATGTCTTTTTTTCGATCACTAATTTAGAATGGTATGGTAGGTTGGGCGCAGAATCCGCTCGGGGATTATAACCCTTATTCATATATAAATATATGGATAAGATCATTGTAACGATGCACGATAACATATCAACAGGTTTTTGGTGGACAGCCATACGTCCCCCATCGTATATCGCCCTAACTCTCCCTTTCGATAACAATTGCTGACCCTATTGCTATAGATACAGTAATAGATTAAATTTTCTTTATGCGTTTTGTGATGAGATAGGATAGCTCTCCCTGTCTAACAGCAATTCTGACCCTAACTAACTAATAGATATCCTAATAGTAGTTTTCTTAAATAATCTGGGGAGCGTTTAGAAAGGAGAGGATATAAGTGTTATATGACCAGTCATTCGGCACCGCACACTAGGGCAGTAAGGTCTAGCCACTTTTCAGGAGATAGTTAGGCTTCCTTGGCTAGACGCCGCTCCTTTCGGAGCATAGGGCAGCATTCAGGAGATAGTAGTTGTTAGTAATATTCACAGTTAGTATATGGATTAAATGAATACATAAATTATATCAACATATACTGCCTTACAATACATTATATTACACTATATTAAGTCATACTTTAATGTATTTCATTAAATCGTATTATATTATACCAACTAATTAGAAAATAAAAGAACATAATAGTTATTATTACACTTTTTTTTAGTTTTGGTTGCAAAATTTCTAAAGAAAACCTAAAAGCCATCTCTCGACAACAAATCAAGAGGTTTGACTAAAGGGTATATGACGTCACAAATTCAATAATAATAAACCTGTGTGACTTTTAATTTTTTACGTTTACCGACTTTGATTAATACAATTATTTTTTAGTAATTATAAAAGTCAATCAATTTAATATTAAATTATCCAAACCGATTGTAATTTTGAGAACTTCCACATGTTTTATAAAAATTTTCATCAGTGTTGTATACAATATTTTGTGCAATTTAAATATAATTACAAAAAATCAAATTTCTAAAAGAATAAATAAAAAATTCACGAAAAAAAAACTAATTTCATCCAACTATACTTACATTTTCCCGTGAATGATTGAACAAAACCGCCATGGCATGAACGCCGTTGTCCTTGACCCTCAGCTGCTCTTCCACGAAACCGATTCTGTCCGACTTCTCCTGCTGTATCCTTTCCATTTCCTCATTCTGATGCCGGTCCAAAATTGTGTAGTTCTTCCCTCGGAGCAGTCCAATCGATTCCTCAATTTGCTCCTCTTCGCTCGGCCCAAACTGAGTCCCCGCATCGTGGAGCTCCTTCTTCGGTGCCGCCGCCGCCACCACCACAGTCCCGGTCACCGCCTTTTTACTGTTTGCCACATTTATCTGGTTCTTTAGTTTCACTTTCGGTGAACTGTTTGCGGAACCGGGCGGTGTTATCGTCGATCTGGTCTGTGCTGACGTTGGGGTCGCCAATCGATTATGCTCTGGAAAAATAAAGGGAAATATGCGTTATTATAGAAAATTTTGTTGGAATGTTTCCAATAATTAACTGAATAACATCATTTCTTTTACAGATTAATTTACTCTGTTAAATGTGTTATCGTTGACAATTTTTGGAAGGTTAATTAACAAAGAGGTCGTATCGATTTTTGTGAGACGTTGTGGGATCCGTTTGAGTCAGTCTGATTAAAAATAATCACTGCACACATTTATTGTGTTGACTTCGTTCTAAACTTTAAGAAATTTTCGCCATTTCATTCATGTTTTATGGACCAACAAAGAAGTTGGTTTCTTTGTCAGTAAATTTTTTCCGAATATTTCCACATTTCCATTCTTTAACCTTTTTTGGGCAATTCCGTATAAAAAGTAGCTTGTTTTAACGCAAAATGGTTCTGTAACAATTTACTTTACAACACGGAATGCGGTAATATTTCAAAATTTTCTTGCAAATTAGTAACCAATTTATGAATTTACATGTAGTTGTCAAAACCATTTCGTGTTAAGTATTCTTATCTCACTCTAAACAACACTAGGCCTTACTTGTACACATCGTGTCTTACTTGTTCCACAATTTGAAAAAAACCGCTGCGAACGGTTTTTATTTTTAATTATCGATTAATTTGTATTCTTTTACAAATTAGCGTTCAATACACATATGAAATAGATTATTACAGCACTTGTATCGAAATATACTATAACACACAATAATATTATCTTAGATACTTATTACACGTATTTCATTACTTTAAAA
The DNA here is from genome assembly GCA_001014945.1 of Clogmia albipunctata. Taxonomy (NCBI): domain Eukaryota; kingdom Metazoa; phylum Arthropoda; class Insecta; order Diptera; family Psychodidae; genus Clogmia; species Clogmia albipunctata. Next base: position 83,207 of record JXOV01008654.1, on the reverse strand, counting down.
GTCATTTTCACTCAATTTGAAGTAATTTTCTTGAATCAAACTCTTTGTATTCTTTGTATAAACATTTGAAAAGATTTTTAAGACTATTAATCAGCCAATAATAGTGTGAAACTGAGATTCTCTACTAAGTTTAATGATCTCTATTTAATCAAAAGATTTTATGATCACAATCTCAATTTAATCTAATGTAATTAAATTTAACCTTTATTCAACATTATCAGATTAATTTAAATTTTTATCGAGAAAATTATTATTGTTTCATTGTATAATCAAAAACGTTGTTTTATAAAAGATAATATTAATCAACTGGAAAGTGTAATAACCAAAATAAACAGATTAATATTAAAACAACAATCTATAAAAATAGCCCTTTATCCAACAAGTGTCGAAAAGATCTAAACAAATATTTTTAGATTAAAACAAAACATGGATAAAACACAGAAACAAATTACTTGAGTAATGTGTCATCGTTTGCTCTAAAATTAACTTTTCAAGATCAATGGGAGATCCGCACAAGCCTCGCATCGGCTTCAGCATTATTAACACCCTCGTTTACATTTTACATACGCCCAACTATCAAGAGCATAGCGTCTTTAAAATAAACAAATGCCGAGGAGGAAATTAGTGTAATTAAAATCCGCTCTAATGACGCATTCGAAAGACTCTCTCCACCTCCTACTCCTCTTAGTTTTGATGCTCCAAAAAATTGGCCAAAATATATCCATGTCACAAATTACCAACAAAATATGCTCCCGTCCCAAATTTATTAAATGTTATTATGGCACTTTAAGCACTGTGTTTTCATAAATGAGATCCCCTCGGTGCCAAAATACAAAACACCAACCACGATAATTGGTTCAATTAACCGACCGAGGAAAATACATTGGTTTTGGCACACTTCCAGAAAACCCGCCATTAGAATTATGCCAAAAATTCTGCCAATTTTCCGTAGAATAATTAGGCTCACCAGATTATCTAGTGGAAGGGTTAATTAAGAAAAATTTCTAGATAACGAAAATTTATTACCAAATTTGGATTCGATTCCAAAACATATTTTGTTATAATGTATCTTAAAATCACAAGAATAGTGATAATGTTTATCGTTTGCGCTTTGTACAAGACTTTATGCCTTTAAAATTAATTTAAATCTTTTATTAAATTATATCACCATCCCACTCACAATTAGGTGATGTATCATCTCATTCATTTGTGAGCAAGTGTCTAATTTTTACAAAGAACTGATGTATCACTTTACTTTCTTATAAGCAATTGTAGGAAATAGTGATGAGATAAGACTGAACATATAAAGTTATCGTTTCCATTTTTAAAATAAAATCGATTTTTATAGGAAAGACTTTAAAATGAAACGAAATTCCATATACTTTTTTATAAATGCTTTATTAATAATAAAGGGAAAAAACAAATTGCCAATCGTGTTTAATAAGTTCTAATGGCTGAATTGTTTCGAAGTCATTAACAAAGCCCCTTTCTTCTTGCAAAGAATAAACAATTTGACTCAACTGTTTATAAGAAATGTCGTCTTTAAATTTTTTTATGCATTTTTGTAACTTAAAATTGATATTATGACACTCAAATTTGTTCTTTCAAAGTCGTTATTATAGCAAAAGTGCTTTAAAGAATTCTTTAAAGCCCACGTGTTTTTTCTTTATTATTAATGTGTGACCTCCGTGAAAGAAATGAATCAAATTTATATGAACGTCAGTATTGCTGTGTAGGGTTTATCTGTATTTGCGGATGTATTTGTGAGTTTTTGACTGTTTTACCGGTTGGTTTAAATTTGAATTCGAACAGATTGTTTTAAATCAACTGTTTTTCATTTTTTTAAATTTAAAACAATGCATTAACGGATAATATTTCCCATGTGAAAGAAAGAGAAGCAAAATATTGCTTTCCACATTTTCTCTTGGACTTAGAAAA
>JXOV01008654.1:44695-81132 GCA_001014945.1 Clogmia albipunctata | reverse complement strand
TTTGAAGGGCGTGGCTTAGCTGTGTTTTGTTAGTGTTTTTTTTTAAATAAGCCACCTATCGGAGAACCCATGAATTACGTTTACTTGTGGTTTATCATAGATAATAATAAGAATTTGTATGTTAATTTATTTAAAAATGCATAAAATTTTGTATAAAACACGGTCGATAAGCATTATTAAACACTTGGGCTTTCTTTAAGACACTAGCTATGCTCGTGGCTTAAACCAACCCTTGTGCTTAATAATGCCCTATCTTATCGACCAATCCTGTTTAATTATACTCTATTCAATACTCGCAAACCATCCAAAACCATGCAAATGTATAAAATTAGGGCCTCGTACTAATATTAAACCACTAAAAGATAAAAATTTTTTAACTTAGTAGCATGGAAGGAATATATATTATATTTTACTTTTTTCTTGGCAATCTAATAAAGTAGACTATTATTTATTAAACAATTTAATTTTTTTCCCATTCAATGACCAAAACTATAATTTTTCTTAAATGTTGTTTCTAGTTTCTAAATGTGGTTTAGTTTCTGAATGCTATCACGGGTATATCAGAGATACAGTGACTCTTATTGTGATTTATCGAAAAATTCAAACCGAAAACTATCCGCTGACAACTTCTTCTCTTAATTATATGTGTTTAGACTTTAATTTACTACTAAGTAGTCTGCTTATTCTTTACTTCACATTTCGCGAAGAAATAAGCGAATTGTATAAAAACTGGTTGGAAGAAAACATAAATAATCATTTGTATCTTTTAGAAAACCCGTTTAATTCGTTTTCTAGAATACTACTCGTGTTTAATTACTGTCATTATTTTTCCCATTAGGTTGATTAAATAACTGTTAAAACATTGATTTGAGTTACTTATCAAAATATAACTGCAATTCCTTTAGCTTCAAATGTTATAACTTGATTGGACAATGAATTTAAAATATTTTATTTTTATTAAGATAATCCTAAAACATGTAATTACACTTATTATTTTATCAATGAATAGATACAAACGTTTAATAAGTATGTCAGATAATATGCTTCAATTGTAAATGGTAAGTAATCGTTATTAGGAAGAACAAAGAACGTATTACAACGTCACTATTTAAAGTCTGGCCAAACAAAAAACGTTGAGAATTATAAAATTTCAAAATATTAACAAATATTCTCATATTTGATAAATTCCAATTTTCTTCCTTATTAAATAAATTGGCTCTATTCCAAAACAACATAATAAACAAATAATAATTTTCTAATCCAACCTATAACCTTGTCATCTGGTCAACCAACTTTGGTTTTTGGCACTGGCGCCAACCAATCACAATGATCCATGTGCCAACAGAAATATCCGAAAGTTTACTATACAAATACATTGCGATTATATTCAAACATCTGTGCTTAAATTAAAGATTATTTCACGATTTCTGAAAAAACCGAAAATTAACTCCCAAAGAAAAGTTCATAAAGTAGAAATTGTGAGGGCAATAAATCAACTTTCTGGCCAAGAAAGAAGAGCGATAAAGAAGAGGGGTCAACTGGACAAATTATCCATTTTATCTCCCTACGCTTCATTTCTCCCTAACCAAAACGCAACAAATGAGTAATTAACCCCATTTCCCTCATCTATGCAGAACAGAGCCGACAAGAACAGACTCGCTCTCAATTATGCATTTCACGGAAATCAGACAAAAGTCCCGTTCCATCATCCATCATCTTCATCATCATCAACAACAACATCATCTTCAGCAGTGGCATCAATAACAAGAGTAAGTTAGATTCAAATATGAAACCAAGCGTATTTCGGTCAATTAGACAATGGTGCCACTACTGAATGTTACTTTAATCATCCATCTTCATAGATAACAATTTACACTTCATTACTTCAGTTTACAGTTGTAAAATTGAAATTATCTTATTGTAAAACTTCAAACCAAAGGATTGTAAAAAGTGAGCTGTGTCATGTCTTCTTTTAAACTTTCTTCGTGAATCAAAGATAAAAAATAACTTAACTAAATTATAATTACAAAATCCATATATAAGAATCCAATAAAATATAATTTGAAACCTTTAACAGATAAATATTAAGCTTAAATCACAATTTTGTAAAATAAAATCAAATTTAAAAAAGGTTCACTAGAAAATCTGATAACTGCCATTAATTTGATGTATTTTAAAGAAAAAATTTCAATTTAAATTTCAATTAATTTTAAATCGCAATTTTCCGAAATGTCAAATTCAAATTATTATTAGTTTCAAAAACTGCCACCAGCTGGCGAATGTGTCGATTTACAAGAAACAGTAACAAACACATTTAAAAAGAATAATGGAAAGAAAGTAGGACAAAGGAATTTCATGTCCTTTTTTTATATGGGATCCCACTAATTTGTATAAAATAGGGCACTAATTCTTCTACATGGCACCAGTGATGTAGCTAGAAGTGTTGCCTTCCTGGGCGGTCGAGTATGAAATTTGCCACCCCCTCACATAAGTTGAAGATTTTTAAAACTCTAAGAAATTTTTAATAATATTTTGATATTGTTAAGTAGTTAGAATAATGGTTACGATTTAGAAATAATATAATAAGGTCAGCAGACCGACTATTAGGAATCACCGACTGGAAGGAAGTGGACACTTCCTTGATGGCCACTGGCCATCAACCATCAACAATGGAGGAGTACGATTGCACAGGCAAAGGACCAGACCGGCCCATAAGCCTATAATAATCCGTTATCAAATTGTGCCGCCCGGGGCGGTCCGCACCCCTCGTTAGCTACGTCAGTGTAGGACAATTATAATAATGTCAAAAGTTCTAGGATTAATCCACTAATATCTTTAAATCATACTTTTCTTATTTCTATCTCAGTTGGAATATAAATAATATATAAAATTTTAAACCAAAAGTAAAATTTGAAGAAATAAACCAATACTACAAAATTTAAGGAAGGAAGATTCCTAAGTCCTGATAAAAATTAGAAAATTAATCAATAAGATAATTCGATCAAATAATGATTTGTTTTACATCCTTGTTTAAAAAAATAATGTGCTTCAACAAATATGAAAACATTTAATGACATTTTCTGGCTTTTTAATTTGTTCATTTATAATCCATATTTTGGGAAATATATTCGTTATTACATAAGAAGTAATATAATGTATAATTCCATATTCTTTAAATTATTAATGAAATTATTTAACAAATTGTGTAATTTCTGACTCTTTAAAATGTAAATAAAAAATATGTACATTTTCATACAATTGAATTTAATTTAATTGAAAATTAAATCTTTATAAAATAGATAATTTGATTAATTTGGCATTTTGAATGAAAATATTCATTAACATTAAATCAAATAAAATTTGAAATGTTTTTATTAGTTTGGAAATTATTTGAAAAATTTTCGTTATGATATAAAGTTATTAAATTAACAAATTCACAAGATTTAATCGCAAATAACTCAATGGTGTGGTCAGTAATTCCCCCCAAAGATTTAATTTATTTAAATCGGTTGCTAATTGTTCCAGTCTTTCTCTTTAAAGAAGCACATTTACCATTCCATTTCTATAGTAATAGTAAACATTGCACCGAGTAAAATATCTAATAAAACTAAAGTGGTTTCCACTGATTAAAATGCAAACAATTTTCCACGTACCGTCGTTTCTCTCAATGAACATTTAGCGGTGCTTTATTGCAAATAGACACTCTTCTCTTTATTAGTATTCCAATTCTTCACATCACCATTTTCAAATCTCCACCACAAAAGCCGAAGAATATGAAGAAAAATCCACACAACACTGCCCATTTCATTTACGATTTGGATCAACAAATTGCAATTAACATTTTCTTAATTCTTGAATATATAATAAATTGCACTAAACATCACATTGAACATCTTAATTTATGTATGGTTTCGCCAAATTGGTGTAGTTATTAAAACACGATTTATCTTGTTAATTTTCTCATAACCGAGGATCGAAAAAGCACTACAAGTTACAAAAATTACAACCCGATCAACACATTTCTTTTTGGGCCTCGATCACAACAAACACTGATCAACGCCAATCTTAAAATCCAAATCCTCTTCTTTTTTCAACGGAACCACAACCGCACATGGTCTATTTTTAAGGCAGTTTAATCATCAAGATGATCATCAACGTCAGCGGAATACTATAAAAAAAAGCGCGCGCCACCAGTCTTCAGAATTATTATTATAAAATTAAATGACCGCGATCATTTGCGCGCGATCGCACGCCATCTAATTTCCACTATGACGAAATGATGAGACCTCCATTTCTTTTCATTCACCGACCACCGATCTGGCAGACAATCAGTCAAACAACAGAAATTATAACTGCGCGATCTTCCCTGCTTAACAACTAAACCGATCGCGATCAACTAAAACGATCGAGGTATAGGCTTGTTGTTTGATTTGTTGTGTTACAAACATAACAGTGCGCCGATCCATTCTCATTCAACTATAAAACCATTAAAATCTCTCGCTACATAGTAATACAACGTGTACTGTAATTTGTAAATAGCGTATCTGGCGCACTCACTGACCAGAGCTCTGCTGATACTCTTCTCTCCTTCTCCTCCTCCTCCTCCCCAAAAACTCCTATCTAACCGAAAGAATCGCGCGCCACTGATTCAGTAAAACAATAGATGTGCAAAGAGAAGAAACACAACACGAAAAAAGCAGCAGCCAGAAGAAACAACAAACCAACTGAACGAGAAACAAGAGAAATTTATTAATAAAACCCCATATTTTCAGACAAATGCACACTTGTTGTCGTCTCTCCTGGTCGTCTCTGGTCTCGTTCCATTTGGGTTACCAATTTGGATGGATCTGGGGACCTGCTTAATGGTCCACCGCCAGCAATAAAAACGATAAATAAATTATTTCGAAATTAAAAGCCTAATAACATATTAAATTATAAAAGCAGGGTCATCAAAACAAAAGAGTTTTAAAAATAGATCAAAAGACGTAATCACAAAAACTAGTCCGATATTTAAATCATTATTTTGCAATTATAATTATACGAGGAAGAAATTGTTTACACACTGGTGCGTGAAAAGGATGTCTAGGGATTTTATGTTACTATTTATGGTTATCAATTAATAGTTATTTATACAACAAGGTCGATAAGATAAGTCATTATTAAATAAAAGGGTTGTTTTGAGCCACGATCGAAGCGAGTGCCTTAAAGAAAGCCCAAGTGTTTAATAATGCTTATCGACCGTGTTTTATACAAAATTTTATGCATTTTTAAATAAAATAACATAAATAAATTAAAAAATCTTCGAATTTCTGTAAAAATACATCGTGCGGCCTCTATGATAAACAACAAATAAGCGTAGTTCCTGAGTTCTCCGATNGTGCTTTAAAGAAAGCCCAAGTGTTTAATAATGCTTATCGACCGTGTTTTATACAAAATTTTATGCATTTTTAAATAAAATAACATAAATAAATTAAAAAATCTTCGAATTTCTGTAAAAATACATCGTGCGGCCTCTATGATAAACAACAAATAAGCGTAGTTCCTGAGTTCTCCGATAGGTGGCTTATTTTTAAAAAAAACACTAACAAAACACAGTTAAGCCACGCCCTTAAAAGCTGACGATGATATAAATCAAATGCATTTCTTTTACGGAGGTCACACTTAAATAATAAAGAAAAAGCTCACTTGCTTTAAAGAATTCTTTAAAGCACTTTTGCTATAATAACGACTTTGACAGAGCAAAATTGAGTATCATAATATCAATATTAAGCAACAAAAATGCATAAGATATATGATAGATTATCTCCCTGATTGATTAACCTAATATTGATGTGTAATGTTTTGTATATAAAATGTTTGATAAAAAAAAATCGTCATTGTAAGGAATCCAAATATATTTTTCGTAAAAATGTGTAAAAACATATATATTCGAAATGAACGAAATTGGTTTAAATGACATAAATTGTGGTACACCCGGTAGAAAGGCTTGTGTTTTGTAAATTTCATACAAATTAGTTGGGTCCCATATAAAAAAAATTAAAAAAGCGGTCTGTCTTCCGTTCTTTAATTTTTAAATGTGTTTGTGACTGGAAATTTCATACAAATTACATAGTCCAATTTTGGTAACGTACTTGCTTCATTCACAGAATTGACAATTTCTATACAGTTGTTTATAATAACAAATTAGTTGAACTCCATATAAAAAAGGACGAAAAATCCGTTTGTCCTACTTTCATTCCATTCTTCTGTTTAAATGTGTTTGTGACTGGCGGCAGTTTTTTTAACTAAAAAATTTGAATTTTACATTTCGGAAAATGGCGATTCCATGTTTATTGATTTTCAAATTTAAATTTTGTAATTAAAATACTACTCAAACATGACCCGGAAGCTATGTACTTAATAAAATAATGACAGTTATTAGATTTTCCAGTGAACATTCTTTAAATTTAAATTTTTATAAAATTTTCAATCAAAATCATTGATTTGTCTAATGGTATTGGTTTCGAGTTAAAAACTATAATTAAAAGTACAGCAGAATTCCTTCACTTCCAGTTAAAAAATTCCCATCCCTTGTACCGGGTTTACTTTTAATAATTTAAAATTAAGTCACTCTTTCAACCATTCCTAAAATAGCTAATTAATTAAAATATAAAGCAGGGTCATCAAAACAAGAGAGAAATTAAAATGGATCAAAAGAGACGTCATAACAAAGCTTCCACGTGATATTTAAATAATGATTATATTATGAACAACTATGCAATCGCACATAAATTTGAAGCCAAATTAAATTGCATAAACAACTAATTAAGCCAATAAATAAAACAACTGATTCGGGAGCAAGATAAATTAGTTACATTTAATCATTTTTAATGATACGATCCATAAACATTTCCAAATTAACCTCAATAAAGGGAAATGTTTGCATTCAGCATAAAACAATATTTTCCAAGTTGTTAAAACACACAAGTGTCAAAAACTCGTCGTTATGAAACACGAGTAATTAAAAACCACTTTCCCAATTTGAATAATTAATTTAAATGTTCGTGACACAAGGAAGTTGTGTTTTAAATGACAATTTTATGCTAAATTTAAAACTATTTTAATCTATTTATAATAAACAAAAAAGAAATTTATTTACTCAAAAATTTGTATAGATTTTGAATGTAAATTTTTGGATTAATTTCCAATGCAAATTTCAAATTATCGTTATTCACATTCAAATTTAGTTTTATAAATAGGAGATTTCTAATGACTTCATCTTACTTCCTCTCTGGCGGAAATAGTCTATTCCCGAAAAGTGTTTTTGAATAAAAATAGATATTTCAAAATGATAACAAATGGATCAAAATATTCATTTCATGCCGATATGTTTATGATATTTTAATATAAAAAGCATCTTTATGATCCATAAAATAATTATTTAAACAACGTGATGGGAAAAATGAATCACAATTAAACACGCGTAAAGTTCTACAAAACGAACGAAATGAGTTTTACTAAAAGATATGAGTAATTAATTATGTGTTTTTCCAACTTTTTTACAAAATTTTTTAAAATTAACGTATTTATTTTGCTATTGATTCACGAAATATAAAGTACAGAATAAGAAGATAATCGAATATTAATTTAAAGTCTTAACTCGTACAATTAAAGATAGTATTTGTCAAGCAAATAGATCTTTAAGACGTAATTTTTAGATATTTCATGGAAATTAAGAACTATGTATCATTAATATTCACTTGATGCCATTAATTATTTAAACCAGTTTTATAATCCAGAAATATTCAAATTTATTAATATATCATTGCCTACTTTATTGTATAGTTAAAAATGTCAAAATATATTTTCCATCTGAGCTACTAAGATCTAGAATAATAATTTTTAGTATTGAATATTACTACACAGTACTAATTTTGTGTATTTACACGATATCTGATTGTCTGCTGTTATTGAATAATGTATAATTAAACAGGATTTAATTATGAAGCACTTTCTAGAGGAGGCATTGGCTACTAAAACGTTTTTTTTTTAAAGGAATCGGGGTGATGGTGGCTAGTTAAAATCAGAGAGATTTGAATTTGAAATTTCAAAATAAATAGAAAATTGAATCAAATCAATTAATTCTTTTAGATGCTCTTTCATAATCTTCATTCCAATTAAATTTTAACCATATTTTTCAGCAGTTTAAGAGCTATGATAGATGAATTGGACAATTATTGTTTGATTACTTCTTCAATTAGATTGGATAGGCGAATTGTTTGCCTTTCCAAAATCCTTGATATTGTTCAAAGTTCATTGACTACAATTTATCCAAAAATAAATCTTATGACGTAACTTCGATGAGCGCACTTCAATAAACACTGGTTAAACATCAATCTTTATGGTATTTACAATAATCAGCAAATTTTGGAATTTTGCCATAATTATTCCAAATGACAATGTTATAGAACAGAAGTTAATAAAATGTTTTAATGCCAAACAAACAATTCAACCCTCGGTTAATTTACAATTTGAAATAAAATACACTGTGAATTAAGGTTATAACCGCATCCGTTTATCTTTGATATCTCCTGAACCAAAAAAGCTGTAATATAAAATTTACAAACACTATATCTCCTAATGCTATAGCAGATTTGTAATTATTTGAATCAATTTTGCGAAAAACCGAAAACCGCTAAATTTCCATGGGTTACCGTTATAACCGCACAACCTTTTCTCCACTATGAGGTATTTTTTAAGCAGTATATTGATGATAGTAGTTAGACAATCCGGAATTCCAAAATTTTAGTCGCCAATAGCTCACATTGAAAGTCTAAAAATCCTGAGTTCAATCACAATAGGGAAGCTAATAAAGTCACATTTACGAATAATATTTTCTGAAATTGCGGGTTTTTGGGCTATTATGTTTCGGAGCTAACAAACGGCTCGATGTATTTAAGCCAAATTAAAAAAAAATAGCAACTAATGTCGTCAACATTATTTACTCGAATTTAGACAGGTTTTCAAAGCTTGAATGAAATGCATAGAATCGAAGAGATAAATCGGATCTTTCCAATACTAGTAATTTGCTGATGTTTAATGAACGGATACAGATGAAAGTGTGAAAGGGATGGTCTTCTTCGTAGTATGTGTGTTCTATTTCGGTGGCAAAAACCTGTCAATTAATACGCTCTATATGGTGCTAATCACATCATAACAAATAATGATTTGTAAAAACATGCTAATTGACAATTGCAATTGTGAAAGATTGGCTATCGAATGGATAGGGCATTTGATAACTCCGATTACGTAAAACCAATTGGTTAGACCTAAACCGGTAACGGTTGTTGAGTCGTAGAAGAAGAAGAAAAAAATAAATGATAAGTTTTTCTTGAAAACGAAAATGACTTTCAATATTTTATATTAATTTTGAATTTTTTAAAATTTGAATGAAATTGATAATCAAATAATAATTAAATATCCGGAAATGTACATGTACAATGCCAAATTAATCTGATTTATTTGATTGAAATAATTTATTTATTTTATATTGAAATGGGATTTTAATAATCTTTAATTAAATTGTAATTGATAAATTTTATAATTTATAAGCAAATAAGATTAAATTTCTTCATTTTTTACTCGAATGTTGTCTACTTTGTATAATTATATTTCCGGAATTGGTAATATTTTCAAAAGACAAACTTAATCTGTCTAAAATTATTTTTAAAAAAATAATTTAAATATTGATGAAGGTTAAACAAGGTTAAACCCAAACAATGTAATCATTATACAAAACAAAATTTAAATTTCTTTCTCAAATGGTATTCAATTCAATTTCCGGGAGTGTAATTTCTAATAAAAACAGTTTCTATTTGTCCAAATTGAGTGTAAGTTACATTAAAACACCTCTAATTTCCAATCAAAGCTGAACCCAAAAAATTAATTGAAAACCAATAATTTAACAACCTCATTAACCAATCTAACTTGGGGCATTTTAAACTGGCCGCAATTAAATTCGCACCGGCCAAGCAAACACGTGACCAAATTCATCTGCAAAAATTTCTCTCGCCTTGACAGAGATGCTTTTAACCAGTCCCCAATTGATTGCACTTGATCCGATTAAGATTTCTAATTGCAGCAATTTAAATCTTCATCATCATAATCATCGGATGAATGTTGCCAAAATGAAATTCGCCAACTGTAAAAATAAGAACGTTTCTCTCCGCTCAGACTTTCTCTCTTTTTCCATTCATTCATTTAGTTAGGCAGTTGTAGTCTGTTCCTTTAAATCGAAACTCATTACCTACATCAACAACAACCCCAATTCGCTGTAATTCTGCGTAATTCTATTAAAATTGGATTTTCGCAAACACACAACAATTATACACACTGTTGCTTTTCGTCTTTCTTCATTTCTATCTCTTGGCTTCTTTTTCCTTCTTTCTTTCTGTCTTTCTAAAATGCCAACAATTAGACAAAAATTATCAATTGAACTTTCCAAGCAAAAACCCAGAAAGAGAGAAAGAAAGAGATCCCAACTTAGAAACACTTACTACACATAAACTACTCGGCCACTTTTACCGCAAAAAATTTGCGTGACAAGCACATTTTCTTTTCATAACAAGAAAACAACAACTTTTTTCTACTTTTTGTTTTTTTTTTTAAAAGCAATAAAAAGATTCTCTGTTAAAGTCACATTCTCCGCAATTAAAAGTTCAATTTCACCAGGAGGCCAGAGAGACAAACGCGTGTAATTTTCACAACAGATTGCCCAGATAAATAAAATGACTGGTGTGTTTAAAAACACTTTCTTGAGATTGCGCATGTGTCACAATTTGCAATCGAGTGATTCATTTATTGGACTACAAGCATAAAACACATGTTATATAGTGTAGTACCTTTGGGCTGCTTTGCCGGTAGTCGAAACGAGCCCCATAGTAAGGACTTTTTCAAATGTCGCCCCAAAGTCGATGACGTTGTTGTCGTGGTCGTCGTATCCTTTCGGTACAAATCCAAATCACTAGAGAACTTGGCCTTTAAACTGAACCGATTTAGAGTAAAGTCTCTAAAATTTGACACTATATCTTCCTTTTCTTCGTCCGCATTTTCATCACTTACACCTTTATTAACCACAACACCACGGTTATTTGGAATCACCACTCTTTGGTCAATGTCCATCATCATTTTCTCATTAATGGACTCGTTTAAATCGTTATTGTTATTGACGTCACTGCCATTATTCAACTTGTTATGAAACAACGTGACAAATTTGTTTAAACCCATACTATAAGGAGCCTTTTTTTATAATTAATACCCGACCGACGCCTACTAGATTGAACTAAATACACTTTTTTGTTTTTTCGTCTTTTACGTAGATGCCTCTGATTGCATCCGCTGACAAATACCGACTAAATTCAAGCACTTTTCACCTGACTTCTTGCGCTTCGTCGTTGCGCTTCGACGATGACGTAGCAGCTGTGTAGTTTGTGAACACTTGCCTTCTGCTGCTGCTGCTCATTCAAAGCCTTACTTTGGAGTAACACACAGTTTTACACATCTCCACTCAGCCAGAGTTGGTGGTGGTTTGTGGGGTTTGGTAAACCCATCTTTTACTTTCTTTCATTCATTTTTATTTAACCGCTCAATTTGATGTTGCTTGCTTACTTTTTCAGGTGTTTAATTGCCTCGATACTGTAATTTAATTAACTTTTATTTACCTACTATATAGGAATGTGAAAAATATATATATTTGGCCATATAATAAAATTCATCGCCAATTCGATAAATAATATTCAAATTACAGCCAATTTTAAACTCCAACCAACTGAAGAGTGTTTCTTTTTATTGTAATTCCCACATCCATACAATAAAATCATCATCTCTTCCAAAGAAATCGTTAATCATATGGTAATCAGGAATTTATTTGTCGGTATCTGAATTGTAGTTGAAATTTTAGTAAATCGCAAAATTTATGGACATCAGTCATGGATACTTAGTCAAGTACAATGGGATAATTGGATTTTTACTGGAAATTAGAAACTTCTTTATTATCTTAATATTTAAATGCGGTTTAATAACCAAAGGTTCAAAATTTCTTAAGAGCAAATCTATTCCTATTTTAATTACTAAAATTATTCAAGAAAAATTGTTTCAATGTAATGAAAAAGAAAGGTGTTAAAGATCGTTTTAAGTTATAATGAGATTAAAGAAAAATTCCTAAACGTTATATTTCTTAATAGTAACAATATTATATTTCGATATAAGTGCTGAAATAGAGGTTATTACAGCACGAATTTACTATGTATTTTGACGAGCGCTGCGAGTAAAAATTGGAAAATTAGTGTTGTGATAACCTATTTCACATGTGTATTGAACGATCTATTTTGTGTCATTCTGAAAAAATACCAGTTAATCGATAATATTACTAACAATAAAAACGTTCGAGGGGAGCTTGTCTAATCAAATTAGAGGGAGAACGACCATTTAAATAAATCTGAATTGATTGGTGAGAGATAGAAATACTCTAAAAAAATATTTAAATTTAAAATTACAGTCGATAAATTTTATTAGACTAAGATGAGAATTGGTGACTAATTTGCGTGAGAATTTTGAAACATTACCGCACGCCGCGATGTAAAGTAAACCGTTACAGAACCAATTTGCGTTAAAAAGAGGCTACTTTACTTACGGAATTATACAAATTAATTATTAAACACCATTAAACACTCTGGCCAATCTGATTTTTAAAGAAGACCTTTGTATTGAGTATTACTTTGAGACCAAGTTTGATAAAAGAAAACTTTATGTAAAAAGAAATTAAAACCAAACTCGTAAAAATTCCTAAAATATCATTTAAAGCTTGTCTCCTTCTAATTAAAAAAAATATATTTATCATTTCATATAAGAATGAGTCGGAAATACAAAATGTTCCTTTATTATAAGGAAATATACACAAATTTCGCAAACATACGAATTATTAAAAATATCAATATCGTAATAACAATATTATTCACCAAACGCTCAAAATTATATTTAAACCATAAATATCACTATTCTGTTAATTTAGACGATCCAATCGAACAGATTTAAAAAATCTTAATCGTTTTCTAAGTACTCCTTTAAAACATTTTTTTAAACTTGTGCTTAAAAGCAAAAGAACTCATTTTGGGAAAACCCCAATTACTCTAAATGTGGTGCAATTTAAAATGAGTATTTAAATAAGTCCATTAAAGTTGCTACAATTCCAAATTTAGTACCGCCTACAATAAAGAAGATGGAACCAGAAGAAGGACAATGACTCCCATAAAAACGGTTGACGCCGTCTAGACGAAATTTCGTTTTATATTCCGTCGGTTCCTTCCTTCCCGTTCCAAGGGAAAAGTATCTTTTCGCCATCTCCAAAGCTCGCTCGTCTCTTCCAAAATCAATGAAAGACCGTCAGCAACAAAAAAACAATAGACAATCCCCAAAAGAATCATAGGAAATGCTCAAAACTATCAATTTCAATTTCTTTGCCCATCTTCGGTATTGATTATTATTAAAAAGATAATTATTATGAAACACGAATTTATCACACTCTCACATCTTTGCATTTTTTTTCATACAAAATTGCACAGTTAATTAAACTAATTAGTCTATCAATTCGTAATTCGTATTCGGATGAGAAAAAATCGCAGTGGAAAATTCACTTACGAATAATTTTTACAATCACTGTCGCTTTTTTAGAAATCTTCGTTTTCGGTAAAAATCAAATTTTGCAAATAATTTACAAAATTAGCATAAGTATATGCATTCATTCATTCTCACGACAAAAAGTGAAACTCTTTCTCTCGCCCAATTGTCTGACAATTAAACCTCAGGTACACAAATTCCATTTGCACTTTTCCATCAGCTTCTTCTTCTTGTTCTTCATTAAATTCCATTAAACCCACCCACCCGCGCGCCGTCGTTTTGCATTAATCAAGTTCATGAAAATCTGTTGTTGTTGTTGTTGTTGTTATTTTCATTCGTTTGTCGGCGAAAGCCAATAATTTGCCAGTCATTGTCAATTGCAAATTACAAAAATTTGCATATCATTTATTTCTCTTGATAAATATTTTCTCTTATGTTATATTGGAAACTGTCAAACTGACATGCAATTATAGATTGTACAGAAGTATTAAAGACCATAAACTATTTAATTACATTTGCAAATAATTAACATCGGATTTATTGATTGGTATTTGTTAAAGAAATAAATTTTATTCCATTTTTTAAATAAATATTTTGGATGAAAATTGCTTGTTCAATTTATTTGAGATTCAATTAAACTGATTGCCACTGTGGGAATTGCAATGTCTCTTATATCTCCAGTCTCCACTTATCTGGGGGTTCAACCACTATTGGGACTAACTGATGACTTTGACTAGATGATAAAATAAGGAGATATTTTCGGTGTGATTTCGATACCGATTATCGATTATTTTTAACTAGCTGGAACTTTTTATTATTAAACAATTGACGCGCGCCACCTAGAAAGGCAGCAAGCTAAATTCATACAAAAAAGAACAGCTTCCTTTGTTTCAACCTTTCTTTCAAACTCTGTTTTAAACTATCTGCTTTAAATGTATTGTGTCTGGAAATTACCAAATTGAGACGTTCGCTATCTTGCATTAGTATTGGTTTTGTGTACAAATATGATTTTAATATTATTATTTCTTTACGTTGTTCTTTCTACAGGGTTTAGCCTTAATATTTACATCGTTTTTGGTTTGGTTTAATATTATTGACGTTTGTCAGTCAGGGATCATTGGATGGGATACAAAGTGTTCCTCATCCAGTCGTGGATAACTTTAAGCTACACTACAAATTGATCTGGTTGCTATTAAAAAAGTGGGTTATAAATTAGTTATGGTAAGTTTGGTGCAGAACCCATTCGGCAATTATAGATCTTTGTAATGACGCATGATAACGTATGATGGACAATCATAAGTCCCTCCTCGTATACCGCCCTAGCTTTCCCTCACTATCACAATTGCTGGATCTAGTTAAGTTATTGCTATTGACATATCAATTGCTTAATTTTATATTCTTGATCATCATTATGATTGGATAAGACAAAAATGTTTATTATACCCGCCATTCGACACCGAACACTGCGGCAGTATAGATCTGTGGTTTAAACACTTTGTAAGAAAAGGTTTAATGTTATGTAAAATGAATGTTTGGTTTCTAAACTAAATTAAAATAATTTTATTATAAAAAGTAATCAATTGTCTGTTGAAAAGTTTGTAAAGTCTGGGTTGTAATTAATATAATAATAATATTGAATTTGATGTAATAATATTGTTTTGTACTACTACTAATATTCATTCCGAATTGAGAACTTGTATTGAATAGACATACGCTGTAAATAAATCAATATTATTCTCACTAAAAGGACCGAGTTTTAACCAAACACAACAGTCTGTTTTCTCTTATTAATATTAGATCTGATTTCCAAAAGTACAATGACATGAATGCAAAAATGAAGCAAATGCAACTTCAATTAAAGTAATTCTAGTAATAAGTAATAAAGTAATAAGAAAAATAATTCATGTAAATGATATGATTTGACGATTTGATCTCAAATAATGTGGTAATTTTTAAATTTTTGAAAAATAATAAATATTTTGATAGATTTTTTACATTTTAGTAGCCAATACTTCCTCTAGAAGGAAATCTATAATTCAATCCTATTCAATTATGCATTATTCAACACCCGTAAACAATCACAATTCGTGTAAATACACAAAATTAGTACTTTGTGTTAATATTTAATTACTTAAAATTATAATTTTTTAATTTTGAAATATATATGTATACGTATGTTTAGACCTTAATTTAAGTTAGTGCTGGATTATCTTCTTATCCTTTATTTCATATGTCGAAAAAAATGATTAATAAATATGTGAATTGTATAAAATTTTGTAAGAAACTGTCGGAAAAACCTGTAATTAATCACTCGTATATTTGAGAAAACTCATTTCATTCGTTTTCTAGAATTCTACTCTTGATTAATTTTGGTTCATTTTTCCCACACGTTAAAATATACCAAACTCCATCGGTTTAGAAATAAGGATAATTTCAGATCATTATGATATAGAGCAAAATTAATATTTATTGGATTATTTAATTTTTCATTTGTATAAAAATATATTCGAATATATTGACTATTTATAATAAATCAATTAGACCTCTTTGAAGAAACCCATAAAAATTTCCGATACACTTCAAAGAATAAACATTTTTTTGGGCACAACCCAACAACTCCATTCTTTTCTTAGCTGTCATTAAAGACACTTAATAAACAACTTCACCAATTACCCAGTTATTCGATGAAGCAAATTGTTATTATTTCGCTTTTGAGGAATTTCGCAAATGCTTTTTTGCGCATTGTTTCATTTGTTCGTTTATCTAATAGCTGACTCTTATATCTCTTATAATCTCGTTGAAGACCAATTTATTTGGTTTCTTCAAACAAAAACCAAACACAAAATCAAGATAAACGGAAACTTTAGACTCACCTTTCAAGGGTTGTTTTATAACTGGACTTGGGGATGACGTGTGATGTATTGTCCTTTTTACCGTTTTGTTTGGGGTAACCATCTTGTTGTTGTTATTGTCAGGTACTATTAAATGATTTTGGTTTTGTGATGATGACCGTTTTTCTGAAAATAGAAAATAATTTTTTAAATTAACAATAATTATACTTTTTACTAATAAATATAATAATTGAAATTATCGATGTTGAACATTATTTATTGGCTTAAACCAAATAAAAATGAATGTAATTTTGATACAAGTACTAAAGTTTAACTTTTCTAATAGAGAAATCATCGTTTAGATTATTTTTCAAGTTTTGTAATTCTTTATCAACGAAAGCTTTTCAATTTATTGTTCAAAATTGATCAGTATTTTATTTTGTAACTAAATAAAATTTATGTTTTGATAATCGTAAAAATTGTTTAAAAAAGAGAAGAATTTAATAGCTATTTAAACAGCTTGTCGGAAAAGTAAAATTCAAATTGAATAATTAAACATAGCCTATTTAGTTGTAGAGGCATTAAATTTGATAAAGTATATTTAATCTCCAAACTAAAAAAATCTAAAATTAAAATTTTCAGTAATTGAAATTTTACGCGATTTGTGATTGACTGCGGGTATTTATTAATGTATAACCAAACAGTATGTAATTATGAAGGACTTATCAAGGAAGCATTGGCTACTTAAATGTAAAGATTTTTCGATAGAATTGTATAAATCTTTTTAAATAAAAAAAACTCATTTCAATGAAAATGAATTTAAAATCAGTAATAGTTTCCAATTTAGACTATAAAACCTGATGAAATTGGCAAATATATTAAACAAAAAAAACGGAAAAAGAATCCGGTTAAAATCAAATGGAAGTGAAAATTGCTGATACTAACCGGACGTCATATTAAGCATATTGAAGAATATAATCAAAATAAAACTTCTTGTCATTTCAATATTCGTATGACATCGAAATAATAAATAGAGATCATATAAATAGAAATAATTCAAAACAAATAATTTTCATAATAATTGTATTTTTTAATCATTTTTTAAAAATCACTGACAAATATCATGAAAACCGGAATCAATATTTTAGAAATCTGTCAAAATTTCTGAAGAATCGGTCATACTAACCGGATGGTCATTGTAAACACGTAATGAGATGCATCAATTTTGTAAAACCCTTTTACAAGTAAAAGCCTCGCTTTGAAATTTGTCATTTTAAGC
Organism: Clogmia albipunctata; assembly: GCA_001014945.1. Lineage (NCBI taxonomy): Eukaryota > Metazoa > Arthropoda > Insecta > Diptera > Psychodidae > Clogmia > Clogmia albipunctata. The sequence continues at coordinate 63,369 of JXOV01008654.1, read as the reverse complement.
GGATGGTCACATTAACCACATTCCACTGTCTAAAAATAATTTGAATGGCCTTTTTTTCTTAAAAAAAACATAATGGATTATTATAAATATCATAATTCATTTATTCTACTAATACAAAAAGTAAAATTAAACTTTATAGTGAAATATACGAATAAACTCCATCATAAAAGAAAAATTACAACTACGTCCGTTATTAATAGTAACAACGGGTAATTTGATCTCCAACGCCTAAATGGAGGCAATAAAATTTTATTCTTTCCGGTTGCCGTCACTAGGTGGCCAACCATAAAGAAATAAAAAATTTAAAATAAAACGAGTTTAAAATATGTTTTATGGAATGTAGTGCTATTTTCTTCGTGTAATTAATGTTTTTTATGAATATTTTATTATTGAAATTGAAACAGCTTATTTAATGTCTTCAATTTGGTATGTGTTCTTAATTCCTTGCCTATGAGAAATTCCATTTTTGATATTTTATTTTTACCTTTTATATTCCAATAATAAATCACATTATTTCATAATTCAATAATTTAAATAAATATTAAGCATAAATAAATAACATTAACCATAAATAAGCTTCGATCAAATATGTCTACGTATTTTAAACATTTCATTCACACAACTCTTTTGACAATATTGATTGTTCGATTATTATATTTCTGAAACCACAATGATCATTTAAATGGTTAAACATTTATCGATTACAATCACGTATTGGTTATGTAATTGCTGGTATTATCGATGTGGAATAATTTTATTAATAAGTGTTATTCCTTGGATCGGATATTAGTGGATTATGTTCAAAAGAGAGTGACGAAAATGGCATAAAGACAAGCCGGAAATTTATAACGATTTTTTATTAACGACAGATAGATATTTACAACTTATTTATTGGCGTAGACAATATAATTTCACAGCAATAAATTCCCCTTTGCTGAAACAGAAGTGCCAAAATTTAATTAAGTGGATTTTGTGCCAGGTGTTGAAAGTTTTTTACTTCCATATTTACGACTCTTAACTGATATTTGTTTAAATAAAGATTAAATAACTGATTTATTAAAAGAAATTTCTGTAATTTAAAAAAAAACACAGATTAGGACCGATTCTACTTTAAGGTTGTTTAATTAATGTTCTGTGTATTTTATTAGAATGAATGGCTATAAACCACATTTAATTTGATTTTCATTAAAACTATTTGATATAGCGATTTTCCAGAACAATAACGACGTATCTGTAACGGTTTCTTCAATGTTATCCTTGAACGTCGATTTATCCACATATAACTATTCTTGAAGATACTTGCTACGTCTTTGGGTATTTAAAACTTAAATAAATATAAACAATTATTTGACGAAACAAGAAAACATCACTTTGATTAGATGTACGTAGTAGTACCCAATTGCTCGTATAATCTCAGATGTCCTAAGGTCTAGGATAATATGGACTTCACAGGAAGGTTAAAGTCATTTTTACCTGGTAACAGTGTAAATTTTGAAGAAAAACTGACAACGGGTTAGCCTCTGAGGATCATTTTAATAGAGCATTTTGACAAGAATTTCAAAATGGACGAGATTAAGTACCGAGTAGTTATGGAATTATTGATGGTGAAGGGACACACTGCAGTGGAGATCAAAACCAAGGTAAACAGTGTATACAAGAACTCTTTACCAACACAGATCACTATTTACAAGTGGGTTTATGAATTCAGGAGTGTCAGGATGTCCGTTTTACTGTAACATGGCGGCGGATGACCGATAACGGCAGAGATTGAAGAAAACATTAAATTAATAGAATAAATTGTTCTAATCGACCAGTGACAAAAGCTTCGATAAATCGCGGAATAGTCCGGACTATCATATAGAAGCGTCCAAAAGATCTTTAAAAATGAACTTGGGTAGTTACAACTCTGCAAAGTGGATACCGAAACTTCTTTCGGCAGTAGAAAGGAACGACGGGTAGAAAATGCAAGATCATTTTTGGACCTGTGTGGTAACGACCCAGAACCAATTATCCAGCAAATTCTTACTGAAAATAAAACGATATTCTTTCACTTTGCTCCAGCAATAAAACAGAGTCGATGGAGTGACGGCGTTTTTAAGATCTTGGCCTCTAAAAGCAAAGATCCAACAATCGCGAAGAAAGATTATGGCTTCGAGCTTTTGGGATTACCATGGAATCCTGTTGATAGATTTTAAAGAAAAAGGTACTATTGTCAAGGGGATGAGCTACGCTATCCTGATCAAGAAGCTACAGGACGTTATAAAAATTAAACGCTGCGCGATTCTCTCTTAAAGTGACCTGATATTTCTACATAGCAGTTGCGAAGGCTGCTGTCCGGGCTGCCGGTTTCGAAGAGATTCTCCATCTCTTGTATAGCCCAGATGAGACTCTTAACCACAACTTTCTGTTTTCAAAAATTTAAAACGACATCAGGGGTCGGAGGTTTCCGACGGAGATTGACCTGAAGGTGGCCATTTTGAAGCATTTCCAAAAAAAAGTTTGGAATACTTTTATGACGAAATCAAGGACTTGATTAGGAAATGTACTAAATACATTGTAATAGATAGAGGTTATTTAGAACAATAAATAAGAATTACATCGATATCGCTTATAGTTTACGAGATTATACGAGCAATTGGGTACTACTACGTAATATAATGTAATGTAAGATTAGACAGTAAAGATATAATTTTATTAAAGGATTACAATCTCAACAGAAATTTGAACAAATTTTTTAAGTAGTAAGAAATACAGAAATAAACCTCTCATTTTACAATATTTTGATTATTATAAATCAAAATTGAAATATGTTGTATTATTTCTCTACTATATCTTTTAATTTACAAATCTACAAAAAATGGATAAATAGTGCTAAACAGAGGGTTTAGCACAATTTTTTTCATTTTCATTTAAACAAGGTCTAGAAATAATTTAATTTTGCTGAAATTCAAATTATATCAATACCAATAAAAAATGTTTTAAAATTAAAATTTTGCTAAAACTCAAATTTAAAGAAGCAATCAATCGTATTTTAAGGACAAAATTTCAATTTGAAAATTAAATGACCTTTTAAGACGACATTTTGAAGTAATCAAATGTTTACAAATTGACAATTCAGGAATGGAAAACTTTAGTTACTTTGATTGATTTTCAATTGGACTATGAAATTTCCAGACGTAATACATTTAAAACGAAAAGACGGTAAACGACACAGTAAAAGACGGTAAAACGCAGTCAGCTTTTGGGCTATTTGTATGAAACTACGATGTTTGTGCTTCTAGGTGGCGCAGGTTTAGTAATAGATTTCCCTTTCAATTCGTATATGAAACATAGAGAGTCTGAACCTCAATCAACGGTCTCAGATTTTTCATTAAATATTTGTTTCTCATTGTTTTATCTGTCAATTAATAGCACAAATACTTGCTAAGAAAGGATCCAGACAATCATCTAATTTTATATCTATTTATGGCCCAATTATCCTTTTCAAAAACAAACCATTTTTCTAGAGTTCCCTAGAAATATTTTTTGCAAAATTTTTTTCCGGAAATTAAATTATTATAATATTTTTATTAAAAATATACCAAATTAGTTCAATCTCTCTAAACAAATATCCATAATTAATACAACACAACTTCCAACCCGTTCAAGCAATTTCTATGCCTTTCACGACATACAAAATGGAATGCATCATTCTATTAGCTGCCTAATCAACTGTTGCAATTTCAAAAATCCACTACATACTACACCTTCACTTGCACTAGTTAACTTTTACAAGTGCAAATTAAAAGAAAAACAACTTTTCATTCTCAACTCAACTGACTGCATCTTGTAACCAGAGAGCTCTCAAATTAAATCATTAAAATTCGCAATGTTGGCGTGACCAATTTAAAAGTGCTCTTGTAGCTATTTGTCTTGGCTTGTTGCTGAATTTACCACCAACTATTTGTTATTATCAGATACACCGGTTTTTTTTATGTATCTTTCAACAAAACAATCAATTAAAAAATAACACAGCCAGAGCAGACAGAATTAATTTGAAACGCTCATCTGGATCTCGGCAAATTAAAATAACTTTTAATCGCTTTTTGCGAAATTATACGATTAAAATAAGAAATTTGCCACAAACAACATTTTATTTAAAAAAAAATAATAATTTCACTGATTCAAACATGTGTGCTTTATTAAGAGGAGCAACAAAAAATCACGTTAAATTCAAATTCGCCTTTGACCTTTAAAGTGTGCAAAAAATCTAAGCGATCATCTATTTTGACCTCGGTTGACCCAAACATCATCAAAACGTTTCATTCATTCATTTTTCATTGCTTTATTGTTAAATTCCACTCCTAAATCATACGACAATCAAAATTTCTCTCTCACGTTATTCTTCGCCAAGATTTTTGCGTTTAACGGTTGTCTTTTTTTCATTTTCCTGTTCTTTCTCGACATTTTGCCAAGTTAACACAGCAAAGAACAGAGTTAAAGTTCACGAAATATTCCCCTTATTGTGTTTTGCAAAGATCATGGCCAAAAGAAGACAAGTCTAACAAGATGAGATTTCGAAAAAATTCTCTAATCATTTCACTAAACTTCAATAGTAAACTATCATAGGGTGAACCGAAAATTGGGGAATCGATCTTCTAATTAAAATTTAATTCATTTTATGATTTGTCAATATAATGATATACATTTTAAAAAATGATGCTGTAAATGGACTTAAGGTTATCAGCTGCGGATAGGCCAAAAGTGTAATTAGTACTACCAATTTGCACCGCGCACTTGAGCAGTATAGATTTATGCACTTTAAAGGAGTGTTCGATATAAATAAATATACAGTATTAAGCATTAATGTCAATATTCTCCGAGGGGTTTAAAAAAGCAATAATTATTAATAATTTAAAGTATTTAAAAAAAATAGGTGAAAATGCAAATTTAATCAATAACTAGTAACGATCATGAATTAATAGTTTATTTGTAAAAGATACAATGATGAAGACTTCAATTCACCAATTCATAATATTTTTTATACAATTCTGTTGAAATATGTTTACATTTTGGTAGCCAATGCTTCCTCTAGAATTTGTTTTATAATCGTACAGTGTTGAATAAAGTATAATTCAATTCCTGTAGACAATTACAAATCGTGTATATACACAAAATTAGTACTTTGCACCAAAATTCATCTACTTAAAATTATTATTTTTGATCTTAGGAGCTTAAAATAAAAATATATTTTGACATTTGTCATAACTCTATAATAAAGTAGACTATGACTTATTAATCAATTTTTTTTTTAAATAAATGACAAAAAGAAAATTTTGTCTTATACGTTAGTTCCGGCTTTTAAATGTGGTTTAAATGATGAGTGATATCACGGGAATATCATTGATATAGTGTATGGTGCAAGGTTGTCGTGATATTTTGAAAAATTGAGAAGAAAAGTTCTATTCGCTTGACAAGTACTTCCCTTAATTGTATGTATCTAGACCTTAATTTAGTACTGGGTTGTCTTCTTACTCTTTACTTAATATAATATAGCTAATAAATATGCGAATAGTATAAAATCTTATAAAAAACTGTTTGAAAAATCACATAATTAAACACCCGTATCTATTAGAAAGCTCATTTCATTCGTTTTGTAGAACTCTACTCTAGTTTAATTATAGGTTATTTTTCCCATACGTTGTTTAAGTAACTATTATAATACTTCGAATGGAATTAAAAAACTTAACATATGAAGTGCTACTAATGTTTTAACTATCTCTTTATAATACTCTTGTTTTTCTTAACAATATTTTTTCAAAAGTGTCTTAACTTTCTTCCATTGGTCATTGTACGGATTACTTTACTTTCCTACAGATACAGTGTGACTTTGAAGTACCACCGGAAAAAGTGGAGATAAATAATGATTAAAACGCACTGAATTATGTAAATTAAACGACCATGTCGGAATCAAAGACAATTTGTAAAAGTTACTCCTTATCTGATACCTGGTATCAAAACCACTCAATTCCTGGTGAACAGGTTAGTTGCAGTAAAGTTAATGGAATCGAAGAATAAAGATTGGATTTGTCGGAATAATAGCATAATTAACACAGTATATTTATTATAGAAAGGTTTTTTTTTCAGAACCACAGTTGTAGAGATATACTGAAATTGGACCGAAAATTGTTCGAAAGTATTTTATTCCAATGTTTGTTTTCTTCGTAAATAATAAAATAGTATTACTCTATTTAATATGTAAATTATTGTTGTAATAATTTTGGATACAAATTTAAAAAAAAATACAGTTTCTCAAATCGAAATTACTTATTCTCAAAATATTATATACATAAAACCAAGAGCGTAGTCGTAGCTCCAGTCAGGACCCCCACAGGAGAGAGTTTCCTCAAGATCAAATTATCAGTTGCACGACTGGCCTAATGAATCTCTAGCCCCCGTGCGCGCTTACGTCAATATTGCAAGTTGAATTGTTTTTCGTTTAGAACATCTACCAAGAGAGATAATTTGCCAATTTGAACTAGATTGGATTTGCACTTTTGATTTATTGCGTTTGAAAATGTCAGCAATAAAGGTCTTCTTAGCGAGGATCATCTCCTTATTAGATTAGTAGTTCAATCCAGGATGTATTTTTTCAAGTTTGGTAGCAGAACATAGTCCTACTTAATTCGGAAGATTGTGTAATTAGTAGGTCGTAACCAATTTTGAACAATTTGCACATTTTTACTTAAGAAGTGTAAGTCATGACAAAAGATCACGTTTTTCTTCGCCAAATATAATCTTTATTATTTAAATATAAGTCAAATCGTTCTAAAATAACATAGTAAAGCCCTGTTTATTTTTTGGATGTTCTCAAAGAAACTAACATCGAGCATAAATTACACTCCAAAGAAAATAGGAAAGAAATCCATTTCCGGTCGATTTGACAGTAATTGCCTTCTTTGTAGCACGTTTAGCGAGTTCTCTCCAATGTTTTGACCGATCCTGATGTCTGATATGTATCAGTGAACTAATCAATGATTACGAAATCATGAAAAAACTAATCTGAATATCGATTAAACAGCGACAAACCCTGTCTTGATGTGATGTTATCGATGCGATTGATTTAAAGATGGTTCTAAGCGAAAAACCTCTTTGGAAAAGTGAATTTATCGGGCCATGAAGTCCAGAGACTTATCAGACCATTTCTAGTTTTCTTGCTCTCCTGTAAAATTTCCATTTTTGCAGATACGTCATTGTTATTCTAGAACGTATTATGTTCTTTTGAAACTTCTTGTAGAGCAATGTCAGAATAGTATATTTCGATACAGGTGGTTAAATAGGGATAAATATAAATAAATAATAAATAGATAAATAACTCGATGCGCTCGTCAAAATTGATGGTAATTTCGTTCTGTAATAACCTATTTCACATGTGTATCGAACGCTATTTTGTGTAATTTTGAAAAAAATAATCAATTATTAAAAATAAAAATCGTTCTCAGCGGTTTTTTTCTTCAAATTGTGGACTCAATGTGTACAAGTAAGACAATGTGTTTATTAGAGTGAGATGAGAATACTCACAACGAAATAGTTTTGACAATAATATGTATTTTCATTAAATTGGTGACAATTTGCGTGCAAATTTTGAATTATTTCAGCACTCCGTGCAGAAAAGTAAACCGTTACAGAACCCATTTACGTGAAGAAAAGCCTACTTTTGTGGAATTGCAGAAATTATAATTAAATATTTATAAATCAATTGCTTTATAAATAGAGGATTAGAAAGTTTCAAAACAGAATTATGTGCTTAATAACACTATTCATTCGGGTTTTAAATAATATTTTATGTATTTTTACACAAAAACACTATCTTAATTTTTAATTTCTCGAAATATATTTTTATTGTTTCATTAATGCTTTTAAAACTATTAAACCAGATTTGGAGGAATTGTCTAAACCTACCCTATGAATTCAACTAATAATTATCTACAGTCGCTTCCCAAAAAGGAGCTCCATCGTCATCGAAATGACCACTATTTTTCAATCATATAAATGGTCAATAAACAATCTTTACAATATTTACGTAGGTATTTTGGCATGGCTAAAAGCAAACTCTACTTACGATTGCCGTTGCTGTTCATTTGGTTTGCAGAGGCCAAAGTCGCCACTTGTCTCGCTGAAAGGCCATTTGAATTGGAAATTAGGTTTGCGGTTATTATGCCGGTCGTTGTCGTCGTCGTAGACGTCGTTTTGTTTGGCGGCTCCAAGTCGTTGGTCGTTTGCTGTCCATTCAGAGTTCTCACATCTCGCTTCTTGGCCGATCCTGAAACACACAAGACCAGAGGAGAGAACAAATTAGAAAAAGAAAAGATTGAGGTTTTATTAGAGGCAACAACAACTCGTTGTCTTTTAATCGCTATCAAAGCTGAAAAACACGGATCCCATTCAGGTAATCTAATTAAATACAATGCTCTGCGCTAATTATTCCTCGGCCATTGTCATTCACATTATCACAACTTCTTGTGTCATTGTAATTATAAGCATATTTAATATTCATAATTTATGCAAGTAGGTAGGAGTTGCAGATACAGAGGTAACAAACAGTTCATTTAGATTCAGAATTTCATGGAATTTTATTGGATTGTTCTACAAATTGTTTTTTTATTATTATTTCGTTACTAAGATTTATTGGGGATAATATAATTAAAGAATTAATTAAAAAACAAAATTGAGAATATTTATAATTTTATTTATAAATTTTATAAATTTTATTTTATAAACAAATATATGTATAATAATTGTTTAAATTTATTTTACTCAATTCTCAAAGTACAAATTAATCAACTTCTTCGTTATTTTTCCAATTGTTCTCAACAATCCAAGCCTTTAAGTAAATTCGCCATCATAATCTTGTTCTCAATTAGATCTTCTCTTGCTTTTGCAAGTCCTCTTAAAAGTTATTGTATGAAGATTAATTGTTTAATAAAATATCATTGTTTCGTCGACTCAATAACCGTTACTGGTCTATCCAAAATGGTTTTTTCGTAATTAAAGTCAAATGCCCTATCTATACATTTAAAAATCTTTCGCAATTGACAGTTGAATATCACCTCTAAGAATCATTATTTGTTATGTGATAAGCACCATGAACTGATGATTTTATATATAGCCTATTTAGTGACATGTTTTTACCTACGAAGAAGACCGTCACATTCGTAACTTTCATCTGAATCCGTTCATTGAACAGCAGCAAATTACTAGTATTAGAAAGATCCGGTTTATCTCTTCAATTCTATGCACTCCGGTCAAGCTTTGAACGCCTGTTCTTCGACAGTTGAGGCCGAAGATTTTATTTTTTGTAAATTTATTTAAACAAATTTTAGTTGATAATGACAAGTGAATTTTGGAAATAAAAATTCATTACTTGTGCTGGGATTTAAACACACGATTTCAATTTTGTGACGCGGCGCTTGATCAACTGCTAACTAGCTAACAAACCGACGTATTTACCCTGAAGGATACTATTTTAGAGACCAATAAATTCTCTACACATAGTCCATACATCGTTTTGATATTAAATGATTAAATGGATAAGAAATCCAGAATCTATAGGAGCGAATCCTGGGAAATCCTGTAAGGTGTTAAAAATAAATAGTCTCAAACAACATAATAAAAATAAATAAATAAATTAATTATTCCCACGACATTCACGACGGAACTAGGGGTAGTCTCTCCTCAACCAACGGGTGTTAGACTGTACACGACTGTTTGTTTTTTCAGTGTATTATTAGTCAGTTAATAGCACCTAAGACCGGTTGTAAACGGATCCAGTCAATCTGCCCATTTCATTTATTTGTTTGCGCCATCACAAATTTATAATTCGCTATGAATATTATTTCGCAATGTTATTGATATACACAAATGGTAACTTTTTCGCGCTAGAAAAATAGCCGCCCGAGATTTTGATCCCACGACCTCGAGGAAGGTGTCTAGGGTGCTAACCACTAGGACACAGAATTCTTAAAATGTTAAATACTTTAACGTTAAGTAGCCTCTCATTTTTTTATCCAGCTCAGATATAGAACTTGGGTAACGTGCAAATATTAGTAAATTTTAAAACTCATTTAAATGCATTGTTTTCTTGACCTGTGCACAGGTTAACAAGCCCTGCCATCGGGGTTAAAAAGATGGAAATAATCATACTGAATAGTAGCTCCCTCTTGTCTTTTAAACCGTACAAAGTCACTTGGACATGCCTTTCTATAAAGACCGGAAAATGAAGAATGCAATTGTGTACTTGTGTATTTGTGTTCACCTCTTCAGTTTATAAAAATTACGGAAAACAAATACAAGGCACTTCATAATTGGAATTTCAATTAGCCGTGCCGCAATTTAAATTGTGTCAATTTCTTTCAACGGCATAGAGAAAAAAATGAAATATGAAAAAAGCGGAATGAAGATGAGCGTGAATTCTCATCCGATTATGCGATTAATTGTTTGTCCACAAGGGGTAAATAAATTTAAACAATAGTTATTTTGACAACAAGGTTGATAATAAAACCTTCATTAAACAAGCACACTTCGCTCGCGAATAAAAAATCTTAGTTTTCAATAATGCTTATCGACCATGTTTTATACAAGATTTTTCAACAAATTATTATCAAAATTGTTTTAAATGTTTAAAATTTATAAGATCACTACTTTGCAATATGCAAATTACCTCTGGCTCTTTTCCCAAAGCTGCCAAAGCGTTCCCGTTCCACGATATGCGAATGCACATACCTCTCGGAAGCGCTTCGGTTCAGCTTCTCTTTGGATCCGTGGGCACCCATCTTTTTCTTTCACTCTTTTATTGTGCTGCACTTTAACCTTTTTTCTCCTTTCTAAAATTCACATAATCATTTTGCACATAGGTTTTTCTCTCTCATCTCTGTCAATGTCAGTATGTCATTCACACATTTTGTCATCTTCCTTTAAAGGTGCGAAATTGTCGGAAATGAATTCCCCTTGTTAATTTAGCAAAATTACGAAACCAAAATTCGTTGATTTAATTATACACTTTGTATTATTTTTCCTTTTCTTTTTTATTATTTATTTTTTTATTAAAGACAGGTTCCATTCAATTCCGCGTCTCTCACCATTTTTGGCGATGGAGGCGGCCCCGTTCCCACCAACAGACCCAAACAAACTAAGCCAACCAAGGCTGCTGCTGCGGTCTCGCATAGCGCCACCACATATTTTTATTCAAACTTTTGCTTAGCGCTCTTGTTCAAGAATCGCCATTTCCATTGTAACTATTTCTGACCATCACCATTGTAGACGACCATAGCAGAGCCTAAAACTGGACTTCTAAGAATGTTCGCTCACTTATAGAGGCTATATTCTTCGACAACTTTCCTCATTTCTTCCGATTTACACTCACTGATTCATGATTAAACGCATTTGAATAATAAGTTGAGTAGAGAAGAAATTGATAAAAATATGATATTTAAGCCAGTTTTACTAAAATAACTGGAAAACTTATTAATTCTATATTGAATTTATCTTTAAATTAATTTTCTGCATAATGCAATTATCATTTTTGTAGGAACAATTCCGCAATTAAATATTGCAAAAATTAAATACTTTCTCAATTAAAAGCAACATTTTTTTGGAAATAGAGTTGTTGATAAATATTTGAAAATAAGTAATTGAAGTGTAATTGAAAAAAGTAAAATAAAATTTAATAAAAAAATCCTTTATATTAAAAAATACATCTAAACAATTAAATGTTATATCTACACCTACGAGGAAATTAATAGTCTACCTAGCATGGTCTTATTGGTCTAAAATTGGTACTCTTCTTAAACTTACAGTGTTAAATTTCATTCCTAGTGATGGTTTTGGATCATATAAGCATTAGCACCTATTCATACCAAGTTTTAGAATATAATTTATGATTAAGGTAAAACTTAAATTGTACTAGGTGTTCTATTAATTTTCTCGAGGGTGTATGTCTTAATTTTTGAAAACTAGACATTATTTTAAAAAATGGTTTACATTACAATAAACTAAATCACTAATTAAAATTATACTTTTCATCAAACAAAATTTGCTTAACAATAATTAAAACAATACATTTTATTATTTCTTTTTTGGATCTGTAGTGGTCGCGAAAAGGTTGATCTTCCCTGGAAATTGGACAGTTTCCACATCCATTTTCCAATCATCCTATCCCTTTTCCCCACTCCTAATTTATGTATATAAATTGTAAATATTATTATTATTATTTTTCTATATTTGAATTCAAATAAACGTAGTAGTCTAAGAAAAATAATAATCACTCTCTCACAGACATTACAAAAGTTAAGTCACGTCTTTCATTTGTCCTAATCCTAAAAGGTGAGAATATTCAAAAACTTAAATAATCCTGAGGTGGCTTAACACGCCCACGAGAAGCTACCCAGGATAGATCTTTATCATTTTTATAATATTCGCGCTGAAATGACTTATTATGCAACTTGGTTTCGGTTTACTTTTGTCCAAAAGCCAAAAGACAATTCAAAATAAATTAAAGTGATGATTTAACTGGGAATTTGTGTAAATGAAATTGTGCTGAGTGATGTTTGACAATTAAAATTGCAAATATTTGAAATACTGGGTATTTTTATAATTCCAAACAGTGGTGATTATCATTCATGAAATTCGCATATATTTATTTTCTTTCTGTTTAACATTTATGACAAATTCTTTGAAATGTAGGACTAACTTGATAAAAATTGTTTCTCAATTTAGAAACATAAAATATGCTTTAAATAAATACTAAATCACTTCAAAATAAAACATATTTCCATTCCACACAAAATTGTATGAGAAAAATTAGATTTAATAGTTATTTACACAAAAAGGTCGAATAGATAATGCATTATTAAACACAAAGTTTGTTTTAAGCCACGAGCGAAGCGAGCGCCTTAAAGAAGGTCCAAATGTGTAATGATGGTTATCGACCGTGTTTTATACAAAATTTTAAATTTGGTGTACCCCTCGCATTGTTTTCCTGTCCTTTTCTCACTCCATAGGAAAATGGAGAAAGCTTTATCTTGTTTCTCTTACTCGCACATAGGAAATAACACGTTGATCATTCTATCAATTCGTTAAATTTAAATAATCCGTGATTTTCTGTTTGAAAGAGAAATCCGATATGTACATCTCTTTTATAAAGTTATATTTAGATTTAAATAATACATTTTGTTTTGAAATCATCCACAAATACAGTTAAGCCATACACAACGAAACTGGCGTCCATATAAATTTGTAGGATTTCTTTCACACTTTAATAATAAAAAAAAGTACTTGTGCTATAAAAACATCTTTGACAGAACAAATTTTAGTGTCATAATATCAATTTTATGTGACAAACATGAATAAAAAATATTATAAGAAAGAAAAATCTACACTCTTACTTGAAGTTTTGGGTTTTCTTTTAACTATTTCTTCATATTTTAATAATATGCACAATGAAATGCAAAAAATAATCCAAATCTTTCTGATTTCATTCCACTACTCAATTATATTATTTGAATAGTTTTAATAATCTTTACCCTATTTCAGAATTTCTCACTTCATAAGCTATTAAAAAGTAGAAAATTTTGAATACTATTTTTATTTAAAAAAAATATAAATTAGACATTTAAAATGCCCTAAATTTAATTACAATTGAATGACTTTGAAGTTATTGAAATTTCGGTTGAAACCCCATTAAATCTAATAAATATTCAATTGCGTTTAAACATTCCCTGCATACTGTCTAAGAAAATTTATTATTAGCTACCAATCGATTAGCCAAAGGGAAAACTCCACTCGAGAACAATCAAATTCAGAGGAACGACGACGACGACCATACCAGACTCTAACTACAATATTACAGGAAATCGAATCGATCATTATGGAATTTATCGCAGCAGAAGCTCAAGTAAGTAGAGAAGCCAGCAGCCGCATCTTAACAATTTTAATTAGGCTCTTGAACGAGAGAGAGAGAGAGAAAGAGACTATTTCTACATTTCTTTGGCCAGAGAAAGTCTTTCTTTTTCTTTTCTACCCGTTTCTGATCACATTGGGTGATTTAGAAAAGCCATAGGCAGTAAATTGACACGTCCCAATCACTATTGTGTCAATCTTTTCGATACAAAGGCAAACAAATAAAACCAAGTCCCCAAGAGGCAGATCAAAAATAGAGTGACTGCTGCACTTGTCCCAAATAAAAGAAGAAACGAAACCTAAAACTAACCGCATCGGTAATCAATTGGAGGATTAAGTAGTGGCCCAATAATAGACACCATTTCAACAGAGAGAGAGAGAAAGAGGAAAAAGTGGCCAATTAAAACAACAGTCCCAATCAAATCATAGAAACTGTTAGGAGCTCTTTCTAGTTCTCGCTAATGATACCCAATTTTCTATCTCGCAAATAACTCTATTCCAATTCTAAGACCCCAAGAACATATTTTGCAAATTCCATTCCAGCCCAATCCATAAATTGGATACATTACACATTAATGAAAAGAGGGCACTACACAATAACAATTATTGAAACAATGCTGAAATACTATTTCCGCTTTTAAGAAATACCGTTATTTATGCATCTTCTTAAAATATTACACACCAATTTTTCTCTTTCCCCCAAAAAAGATGAAATACAAACCCGAATCAATGCATTATGGAAATTAGAGAAATTCCGTTTAAGGCGATTTTTATTTCGACAATTAACGAAAATTAAATTGCAATAAAATAGCAATGACGTTTGAATTAAATCACCGGAAATTAAATTAATTTAATTCAAATAAAACCAAATTTCCATATCGATTTCATAAGTATTGAAAGTGAAATTTCGTTTGAATTGATAAAATTAAAAATAATCAGTAATGAAAGTTGACTTTGAATAAGTTTTGCAAAAAACATGTTCGCATGTTTGGAAATGACTGTATCACAAAATTAATTCAATTTTTACAACTTTCGTATTAATCAGAAAAAAACAACAAGAATAATTTGGCATAGTCATCACTCAAATCCTAATTAAGGTCAAATAGTTTGTACTCGTTTTGGTTGGTAAAGTTTTATAATAAATTTAATCATATTAAGTGGATGATATACATACTATTTTAAATTACGAAAACTATTGGAAAATATATATGGAAAATATACAAAAAGTTAATAAATAATTTTTACCAAATCAATTTTAATTCAATAACATTTCAAAATTTAAATTTAATTAACTAAGTGTTTAAAACTATTCATTATATACGTAGTTCAAATTTTTCAAAATAGGCTATAGATTGCAGTTAGTATTATAGTTTAATTTCAATTTATATAATAATTATCAATTATAATTTATAAAAAATACTTCTATTGAGAAATGTACAAAAAATAATAATTTTTTATCAAACGTGATTATATTTTGAGAAAAAGGTTACTGCCTCTATGAGATACAGACGACGTCGTGAATATTTCCACAAAAAAAATTATTAAGATGTATAGAAAAGAATATAATATTTCTAGCTTTTTTAAAATTCTTTTTCTTGTTAAATTTCATACCAAATTCAAATAAATTGCAGTGGTACAGCTGCAAGATAAATAGTACCACCAAAGGAAGGACTATAGTCAATTGATTGCTTTCATTTCAGTATAAAACTCAACATACTAACGAATAATAATTATGTTTAGGACCAATAATTATCGTATGTACATCCATTCATTGGTTGTTGTCAAATGTAAATCAGTACGGTCAGTCTCCCACTCTTCCGTTCTTTTTTTAAAATGTGTTCGTGACTAGAAATTTCATACAAATTTCATCAGTCTAAAAACCCAACCTGCTTCATTCACAGAATTAACAATTTGTAGTATATATTTGTGTATAACAAAATGTCGTTTTAAGAGGTCGTTTAATATTCAAATTGAAATTTTGTCCTTAAAATGCTGTTCAAAGAGGATCGCAAAGATGGGCCCACAATAAAATAATTGCAGTTGTCATATTTTCCAGTGAACTTTTTTTTAAATTTAACATTTTTACCAAATTTTATTTTAAAACCATTAACTTGTGTAATGGCATTGGTTTTGTGTTCAAATATAATTAAAATCACATTATTTCCAGCAAATTTTCATTACTTCCTGTTAAAAAAATCTTGCATCGGGTACAGGACTAATATTACTAACCAATTTTTAAAATTTTATTCCTTATTTATATGTCTAAATAAAATAAATTATAAGTTTTCATCAGCGGTGCTATTAATTAGTTCGCAACTATACATCAAGAAAAAAATGAACAAAACACCTTCCGAAAAGAGTTCTTTTCGTAAAACTCCATATTTTGTTTTGAGGAAGTATGAAACGCATAAACAACATGCTTCTAAAAGATTCCAAATCAAATATGATTGAATTTATGGATGATAAACCGAAAATATATAAAAGATGAATATTGATTTAGACATTGAACATTATATTTGTAATGACAAACTATCATTGTGTAGTCTTTTCTTTCTTATAGTAAACTTTTCACATAAGCTTCATGAATAACATTTTGTACCTATGATGTAGTTTTATTTCTTATTGCAGCAAATAAAATCACTAATTTATGTTTCACATTTATAAAACATTTAATTCCAATTATTTTATTTTAAAGAAAAATTGCCTAAAAACATTTTTCTAAAATTGATTATACTCTTCTATAAAATTAAAACTGATATTTTATTGAAAATAAAAAAAAGGTTCATTATTAGGAATCTGTGAAAGTGTGAAACTGTGAATCATCTACTAATATTGATCTAATTGAAAAACTGGTTACTGGGCGCCTCCATTTGACTGTCAAATTAATTCAAACATTTTCTAGATAATTGACATTGTAAATATTTATATAAATGTACAAATTATACAAAATCAGTCCACAAAAATGATTTATCTCTTGTTTATTGGCAACAAAATTGCACCCCATTTTACCAGTTTATTAACGAGCTATCTTCATCCTTTGTCCATAAACAGTCTATTCTAAATTCATTAGCTCCTAGGAATAAAACGGTTTCATTGCAATAATTTAGCGCGCACGATATTTCACAATAAACTCAACTCACTTAATGATTTGATTTATTTAATTTGTCAGCTACGCAGCAATAAACAAGACACTCTTTCACCAGCGTTCTAAAAATGCAACATTTTTTATTTGCTCTCTCTCCTCTTCGACCATAAAAATCTGGCGTCAATTGCCCTATACCCATAATTCACTCCCTCTCCATGGATATGACACCAAATTAACTAATAGCAATAATGAAGAGAAATGGAAACAAAGGCGAAAGATTTTAATATTTAATTTAAAATATGAATCAAGGAAAGCTGAAGAGACAAGTAAAAGTTGACTCATCGAAGAAAGACACTGACTGGACCTTTCAGTTCATCAGTTAGCTCCCTTTGAAAATAAAACCAAGACTAAACTGAAATATGTTCAAGAATAACCACATTTGATGGCAAAACCCCAACAATGAATTAGCCTTTGATGCATCATCTCTTTTTCCCAGCCTTCATATGCCTTTCTACTTCGACACTAAACAACAACTGGGGACAAATTATAGACAAAGATTTATGACATCATCCTCTGTCTCCCAGCAAATTGAAAACATTCAATTCTCATATTTACGGAAAATCTAAACACAATTAATAAGGATAGGGCTAATTTTTTGGCATACATTTTTAATACCCGTGAGTTCAATAAAATAACATTTTTAATATTCGATTTCTAGCAAAATATCATTTATTAAATTTTGCAATTATGCATCTTATCAAAATCGAAATAAAGTATTTTTTTTCTTAAATAAACTATGCTAATTAAAAAATTATTCATAAATTTTTGTCAATAACACCCAGAAATGTTTTAAAAAATAACTCTAAATGTTTTGCGATAACTGCATTAAACAAGTATTGTTTTTATTTACATTTTTATGCATTTTTGTTACATAAAATTTATATTATAACACTAAAATTTGTTCTGTCAAAGACGTTTTTATAACACAAGTGTTTTGTCTTTATTTTTAACGTGTGATGTTCGTAAACAAAAATGTTTAATTTATATGAAAGCTATTTTGATTCTAGAGGTTTAACTGTAGAACATTAAAACGAAAGGAAGAAACCTCGCACTTTATAAAATCCACTCTGAGATTACATTTATGGATTTTTATATTTAAAAGTTCTATTGCTATATCGCTAGCAATAAGTTAGTTAGGATCAGAAACACTGGTAGGAAGGGTTAGCTAGAACGAATTACGTGAAGGGGCGTATGGTTGTCCACTATACACCAAATGACACGTTTTCGTACATCTGCACAATTATCTTATTCATATATTTTATATGTGAATAAGGGCTATAATCTCCGAGCGGGTTCTGCGCCTACCATCCAATAACCAAATGCTAATCTACATTTTGTTATGTAGTAGAAACATTCACCTCATTGAAAACTATTATAAGTTAAATCTGTGAATGATGCAATGAAATTAAAGTTAGATGAAATTGCGAAACAATTAAACTGGTATATTTGAATTTATTTTTAATTTTGGAATGTTCTATCTTTTTCTGAGATTAATAAATTTCCCTTTCAATTCCTATAAAGAACATGGGGGGTCTCAACCTCAACCAACGGGTTTTCGACATTTCGGTGACTTTGTTTTCAGTGTATTATTAGT
>JXOV01008654.1:26697-44462 GCA_001014945.1 Clogmia albipunctata | reverse complement strand
AACCCTTGACTCCGAAGAGGCAGCCGGATGCGTTATCACATCGGCCACGAGACAGATTTTTCTCAGATTACGACAGATATATTTATAAGCAACAAAGGCAGGTTTAGAAATTTTACTCGTGTGGAACAAAGCAACACATATTTTTACAAGAATTCAATGACTTTAAGATTTTTTTTATTAATTTATTTATAAAAAAACTGCAGAATATTTTATATGAAGCACGGTTGATAAGCATTTTCAAACACTCAGGCCTTCTTTAAAACACTCGCTACGCTTGTGACTTTAAATAACCCTTGCATTTAATAATGCCTTATCTTATCGACCTAGTTGTATAAATAACTACTTAAAATCCTAAAGCTGATCTCTTTTGTAACATTTTAACTTGGTTTCATGCAGAAATATAATTGCAGTACCTGAATCATTTCAATGATTCTCAAATATTACTTATTTTGTAGAGAACTTAAGTATTAAAATTCATTTTAACATCAAGTTAAAATGGTAATGCTATCAATTAAAGTAATGGATATTAAATTTTGGTTTTCCACACTACAGTATAAAATACATATTAAGAGGAGGGTCAGTTCTCGAGGTTAAAAATCGCACAATCCCTAGGTCTACATAGCTATTATTGTATCCATTCGAAACCCATTCCATTCAATTACCCGACCCAATTTACAAATTGCATGAAATACATTCTAGAACCAGAATAGAATAGAAATAGGGTCATTCAATAATAATGTTTATGCAATTATGTTAAATAAAATTAGAAATATAATTATTTTGTCTGTGTAAAGATTGTGTTTTAAAAATATTAAAAACTAAAGAGTTCTTGATTAAGGTTTCAGTAAAAAAATAAAAACGAATAAGAAAACGATGCATAAAATTTTATATAAAACACAATCGGAATGCATTGCGTTGTTTCAAATCTTGTCAGAAAATATAATAAAATGCTGAATTCAATTTATTTCGCAAAAAATAAACGAATTCAAATCTACAACAATGAATTTAAGAGAAATCTACAACAATTGCAAATACTAGTTACCCTAAATAAGTCGTACGTGCCTTAAATCCCTATCCATTTCTTTTTCTTTGCCACAAAAATGATCGACGTCTCTGGCCTAGTTCTGAAATATCCCATAGAATACATTTCCTATTGGAAAATGGTGCGATATTTTTAGCAATTTCTTGTGCTCGCTCCCGATGCATCGTCGTCAAAATAATTTTCCCAGCTCCAATTTTCAGGCCACTTGATCACGCCTGATGATCCTCAGTTAAATGCTAAACATATCGAGCTAATCTTACTACTGTGTCGCGTTTGTCGCGCATCCAAGAAAATAAACAGCACTTTTTAATGGAGAGTAGACAATCAAAAGAACTTGGGAGGAAAAAAATTAATTCCCAAGCGGATCTTGGGAAAGTGAGGGATCGGTGTCTCACTTTTTTTTTATCTTCCACTTAATAATAATAATAATCATTATTGTTACATCATAAAATGGAAATTTGTTCTCATCAAGAACAAAAAAGAGAGGCGAAACAAAACAAGGGCGAATAAATTTTTATTGTTTTCCGGTCTCTCACTCTTCATCTCTCTATTTCTCAATTCAACCACCCACCCACAATAAATACTAGAGCAATTGTCTTTTTCGCTTTTCTTCTTCTCCTACGATCACTCCAATATTGCATACATTCAGTTTTGGATATCTGGATCACGAAATCTAATAACACCACCTTATCCAATTGTGGAATTAATTAATGAACCATTCAATTCCCATTTCGCGAAACAAAACGTGGAGAAAAAAAAAACTTATATTACATCTCGCAAAAACTGGTCAAATAAATCGCCACCTTGCGAATGACAGACAATATAAAGATAATCTTCGTTACAATCCATCGATTTCACGACCATAATCATATACTACCTCTCCATAGCTCAATAAAGCGAAACCGGCTTTTTGTTCCCTCTCTCAAAGCCAAAGTCAATAAATCAAATTTTGCAAATATTTAAAAAATAATTAAAAGCCATACATTTCTCCTCTGTTCAGTTCCCTGACAAGTTCATAAAAGAAACCCAAATAGGTGCTAACCAACGACCAAGCGGTGGGATAAACGAAAAGAATTCTATACCACAGCACTAAATTTTTCTGCAAATCAGTCCCATAATTATGACGACAGTCTGTTCCACAAATATCGATACAGATTCTGAATTGCAATAAAAAGTAAATTTATTATTTAAAATCAAATAAAAATTAAACCGTATATTAAATTGTCATAGTCAATTAAAAAATATAGTGAAAATCTACTTATAAAATTGAAATGTAGTCATATGTCCTACAAGGGTGTTCCATCGTGTCCGAGTTAAAAAACAGGACTTTACACCCGAGCAGGACATAACGTTGTTTGCACTCCACTCAAGAGCACTAAAATTTGCACGATTTCATTATTCACAAGTAAAATTAAAAAATTTACTTGTTTCACAAAGGATTCAAGTGAAATCTTAAATTATAAAGTTACCGTTAACGGTTGGAATTGAAACTAATATAGTTTGTTTCCTTTTAACTTCTTGATCATAAGACAAATGCTTATTTATTGTGACATGGAACATTTGTTGTTTTAATTTATTGTATACTAAATTTCAATTTAAAGCAATAATATAGCAATTACTTTAATTTACTTACATTACAGTTAATCAGATTTATCTACGTCATGTGCCAAAAATCGAACAAAATCAGCCAAATTACGTGCATATTAAAACGTAAAACGTTGAAACGGTAAATATTAAAATTTTAAAACAGGAAACGTTTGTAGGAAATTAATTTGCAACATAAGCACGGTCCTATGGCATAGCCGAGACCAATATTTTATTTAGTTTAAGGTCAACAATGGCGACCAAATTTTGACTTAAAGACAAATTTGTTGGATAGTTTATGACATTTTTTTCACTAGTGAAATAAAAATTAAAAATTTTCACAGAGTGCGGTAAAGTGAAACATTACGAAACTCAAATGGATATCGAAAAGCGTATGTTTCGATACGAGAGTATCTGCTCCAAAGTAAGATGAATTTACTTATATTATGATATTATCGTATTTAATCAATTTAAACTTATTTCAGTTCCAGTTTTTTAGAATACATGATAACTTTTGCTTAAGATGGAATTAGTGGAAGTTATTAGAACAAATCAAGATAAATACAAAACGTTTAATAGGATCAATAAATCGATGTCTTTCAAAACATTACTTTTTCCTTTTAAAACTGTGAAAAATTGCTTTCCAGTCCTTTTGTGAACATGAATTTCATGTACTGACTTTGATGAAAAAACGAGGCAATTCCCAAACGAGATTGCAAAATAATTATTTGTGCCACAAGGGTGTAAAGCTCTGATTTTTAACTCGGAAACGATTAAACGCGCGCCGAGTGAATAAAAATAATTAATAATCAGTCACAATATAATAATAAAAAGTTATAAAATTAATCTGGATTTAATTAATTACTTAATTACAGTTACAGATCGTAATCAAAGTCATTTGATTCTATTTAAACCGTTTCGGAAGAAAACAATCATTCATCCACATTTCCATGAACCTAATTAAGACCAAACTGTCGCCATAAAATCGCCTGACATTTTTCCAAACTCCACTGTAGTACTACTTTAACCTCAAAGCCATCACCATTTCTTCTTATCTTTGTTCACAAATCATCATCAGCAGAAGCACTAACACTGCTGTAATTGAACACATTGTAGCCGATTAGCTTTAAAAAAGCGACACGGTTTAAAGTTACTTCTCTTCTATGCTTTATTATTTTTTGCTGCTGCTCTACCGCAGAGAGCTGGAGACCAACCAATTCCATTATTCCGCATTAGAATGGAGAGCCAAACACTGTCCGCCTTTTCCTGGGTGGGTGGGAAAACACGGAATCATCGGATTAGGTTTCGAAGAGGCGGATTAGATTCCCTGGTTAAATTTAAACCCCCCTTAACAAACAACATCTCAATAATCATCTTTGGTTGAAAAGAGGTTTCGTCAATTTTGCTCATTAACATATCATCTAAAAACTCTTCATTTTTGCAGTGATAATTGCAAAAACCAACAGAAGCCACTAAAAACCTTCATATTCCAATGACAAACACTTGCTGTAAGTTAAAACAAACACGACACAGGTTCTCAATCGTCGGCACTAAATCTCCACTTGTCAGACAACTTTCTTTATTCCTTTCTTTCTTTGCCGAAATATTTTCCACTTAAAAACATTCCACAAATGAAACACACAC
The DNA here is from genome assembly GCA_001014945.1 of Clogmia albipunctata. Taxonomy (NCBI): domain Eukaryota; kingdom Metazoa; phylum Arthropoda; class Insecta; order Diptera; family Psychodidae; genus Clogmia; species Clogmia albipunctata. Next base: position 40,192 of record JXOV01008654.1, on the reverse strand, counting down.
ACTTTTCGAAACAACACTAGTATTAAAATATTGAGAATATTTTAAAATACAACAGATTTTTCTCTTTTGTCGCACAGCAACAAAACACCACCAGTGACAAAAAGCGACACTTTTAATTGGACCACCAGCCAACAGCTGAATAAATGCACTTTATTGTTGAGAATTCACTTGCAGTGTAATAATACTATTATTATATAACACTAACCAAATCGCCGCACCGCCTGCTTACATTAAACTTGAATTGTCTAATATTTGAATATTATTATTTGCATCAATTTAATTCGCACACAACACAATTGTGCCTATATTGAACCCTTCTCTCCTCTGTTCTGTTATATGTTTTCGCCCCAATTGTTTGTTGGCAATTCCTCTCAACTGGTGACCCCACAAATTTAATCCCAATCCGGATGCGCCGCAACTCAAATCAGCAGCTCTTTGCGCAACAAGTTCATTCAATACTACTGACACTGCTGATGTGCCTCACCGACCGACCAACTATTCCATTTGATCACGTTTTTCTACCTGTATGTCGCTCGATTGCCGCTTAAAATATTCAACTTTTACCCACTTTAACCTCTTTCGCAAACCAGCATAATTAAAACGATGTTTAATTGTCAATTATCTTATCTCATTGTAATTCTTTAATGGAAATTTGCATTGAATACATTTTATTCAATTTTCAATTGAATTTTTGTACAAATGAACTTCAGTTGGATTTTAAAATTTGAAAACCGCGCTCATTTTTAAATTTTCTCCATCTCATATTCCCCTTCTTTGTCGGAGCAAAACGATAGAGAAAAGAGACAATGTGTTTCACTCACATCGTAAAGCTTTAAGCTCATTTTGAACAAATTTTCATTTAATAATTGAAATTTGATATAAGTGAATATATTTAAATTAATATTTAAATATTATTTGAGATTCTTCTCGTAACATATATATCAAGTTTTGATTTATTAATTCTAATTTTTCCTTTGAATAAATCTGTGTTGATTTTAAAATGAGAATTTATTAAATAAATATCAGTTAAAATTAATAATGGGTTTGTTTTAAGATCATAATTAAAACCATTTGGTAAGTTATGAAATCTATTCAAATTATTTATCATTTATTCCAACACTAAAACATTATTTCAAAGCGAAACAATTATTTGATATTAATTACATTCCTAGTCTAAATTCTTCAAATTCAATTGGAAAGTAAATTATTTTGATTAAGTATTTGGTATGAATCATATCAATTAAACAATTTCTTAGTAATAACAAATTATTTAGATATATTAAATTAATTGGGAAATTCATTTACTCATTTATTAAAATACCTAAATACAGAAATAGGAATATTTCTGAACAATTAATAATTAATTTACATTTTCAATGGCTTTATAATATTCCAAAAAAATGTTGATTTTACTTTTGTTTAAATTTTGATGATTTGATATAAAATAAAAAATTAAAATTATCTTTTAAATTTTGATGAAATTTTCAATAATACATCAACTTTGTATCTACCCTGTTAATATGAATATATCTACTTCAATTTGAAGTATTTTAAAGAGCAAGTAGTATAATATACTATTAATATTTGAATATAGATAAAATTCTTTTATTAAAAACATATGGCATGGAAATGCTTTTTCTTTACTATAAGGAAATAATATTGCTCTTTAAAAGTGGCTGTGCAAAAAAACAATGACTATATAAACAAGAAATAGATTATAGGGGAAATATGTACAAAATGGCATAGGGGGTGTTTCTGGATTTTGGCTATTTCTAGCTCGCATCTGACTGAGCTATCTTATAACCCAAGAGGCCTTGGCTATCCTGCCAAAATTTGAACACTTTCAGTCCACGCGTCTTAGTGCCAGGACCCTCAGAAGTTTTTCCAGCGAAATAAGTTTTTATTTACATTTTGTTCAATTGAACATACTAGAAGAGTTTCGCTAATTTACATATTATTCTGGTGCTTATTTTATCCATTAAGGATTCATCTTTGTGTTAATATAAGATTTTCTAGAAAGAGAATCCTATTTATACGGTTTTAAAAAACCGATTTTCGCCGATTTGTGTTTAAAGCTGTTTAATTTGTTTCTGCTAATTTTTCGCAACATTTGGATATTAATTTTGATAAATAGATAACCAAACATTTTTTTTTTTCCCTTTCAATTCCTGTAAGGAACATGGGGGGTCGCAACCTCAACCAACGGGTTTTGCGACATTTCGGTGACTATTTGTTTTCAGTGTAATATTAGTCAAATAATAGCACCTAGACCAGTTGAAAAAGGACCCAGTCAATCCTATCCGCCCAGGGATCGAACCCTTGACTCCGAAGAGGCAGCCGGATGCGTTAACACATCGGCCACGAGACAGACGATAACCAAACATGATTATTGTATAATATGGCGTTGTTGTGTGCTACCCATAAAAAATTATGATCCAAAAACAAAACACCTTGCCATTTTGTACATACTTCCCCCATGTCTTATATCAAGAACGATATATTATTTTAGATAGAAAAAGAAACAAAAGATAAAAATCATCTTAATCATCTACTAATTGTAGAAAACAAATGATATTAAAATATTCTTTTTACATCTTGCTCGGAGATGGCGCATTTCGGGATAATGTTGCAAGAGTGCTAATTTTCTCTTGGCAACGAAAAATCTAAATGACTGTATATTATTACCTATCACAAAACTAGTAACTATATACATTTTAATTAATTCAAAAATTTTAAAAATCAAAGTATTGGAATACAAAATTGAATCCCTGAAAAAATCTTAAGTTTTGTTATTTACGAAGAAAGTGAAAAAAATAATTTTCATATTTGGTAAAATAAAACTATGATTGATTTCGGTAAAAATGAGTTCAATTACAATAAATGCCAATTATTTATATAAGAAATTCAAACAAAACCTCGAATTAAAATCACAGACAACAATTGTTCGCCTTATATATATTTTTATACTGTTATAACAAATGGTATGGTATGGTAGGTTGGGCGCAGAACCCGCTCGAGGATTATAGCCCTTATTCATATATAAATACGCGAATAAGATCATTGTAACGGTGCACGATAACGCATCAAGAGGTGTATGGTGGACAGCCATACGCCCATCCTCGTATATCGCCCTAGCTCTCCCTCCCTATCACAACTGCTGGCCCCAACTAATTTGTTGCTATATATATAGTATTTCAAGATAATAGTAAATAACTTATTAAAAATGAGTTAGGACAAAGTGATTAATAGGCCCGCCATTCGGCACCGCACTCTAGGGCAGTATAGGTCTGTACACTTTGGAGGATAGGCTGTTAATAATATGGACAATTAGTATGAATGAATACCACCTTATGGACTAAAACATAAGAACATGTTGTGAGGGTTTTATCCCTGCACTGATACTCCATTGTACAAATATAAATAATACATTTTATTCACAATGACTATATCTAAGCCAATAATAAAAATATTTTTAAATAGCTTTTTATTTAAGTAAATATCCAGAATGTCAAGAGCATATATCAATTTTAAAATCAATAGAATTACTTTAAATGATCTGTTATAACAAATAAAATTGTGAAATTTTATTATCAAATAAAAAAAACTTATTTAATAGTTATTTAAACAACGTGTGGAAAAATTGACCATAATTAAACACGAGTAAATTTCAACAAACCGAATGAAATGAGTTTTTTAAAATGAGAATAAGTAGTTAAAAATAAAAAAAAACAATAAAAAAACTACTAAATCAAGGTCTAAATGCCTACAACTAAGGAAAGATGTTGTTAAACGAATAGAACATTCGGTTTAAAATGTTGTGAAAAATCACAGAAAAATTCTGCTTGAGAAAAGCCATATTTTTGTAATTTAGTGGGAAAAAAATTCAAACAATTCGATGTATAAATCATGATTTTGTAATATTTATTGACAAGAATACAATTGTAGTTTATTTTGTTTTCAAGCTACTAAAATCTAAAATTTTAATTTTTTACAACTATCAGTATAAAGTAATAATTCTAAGTACAGAATTTGTGGTTGTCGAATAATGTATAACTAAACAGTGTGTAATTATGTAATAAAAATTTAATAGAATTGTATAAAAACCATTTTAATCATTCTTTTAAAACAGCTTTTGATTAAAATATAACAAAGAAAAATACCTAAACTTACTTCAATACACTTGAAGTGTTAAAGTTCATTGTAATAATTAACTTTTAATTACTTAAGACCACAAAAACTTGGCCAGATGACTTTCGTTTTGGCGCAGAGCATTAGCAAATTAGCTTTCAAAATTGCTAAAATAAACAAAACTTACTTGTAATAGTTTGCGGTTTTCTGGGCGCAAAGTTGGTGCTAATATCGCTATGTGAGCTTTCCTTGCTCACTGACCGGCCTCTGAAAACAGGAAAATAGAAATAAATTGTAATAAATCTCATGATTTACAATCAAAACACCATTAAACAGCTGATTTACGTTATCAGTTTTGTGGTAAACATTTTCCCCCGTTTAATCTCCTTTTTGTTGCAACTGTCACAGGTTATGGAATTATTGAAATAACTTTCAATCTATAGACTGATAATAACACCATGTTTAAACCATTCCATTTCAATTTACTGATAAGAAGCGAACAGTTATCAAAACTCCCTCTTTTTATTTATTGTCACATTTTTGTTTGACTAACCACGCCGCCGACTTCGATCTGACAAAGCGAGTGCCATTTGAGTTATAATTATTGTGACAAATGCCCCTAAATCAATTTTTCTGATTAAAAAGCGGTGTACACGAGGAAATTGGTTTAGTTTTAAGAAGAAATAATAAAATAGGAATAAAACAATATATAATACTCGTATTTATAATAATTATAAAAGGAACATATGATTTAATTGAATGAATCCAAACCAGATCAAAAATGTTTAAAACCAAGAAAATCTGAATTTTGTTAATTTTAATTTAATTAACATCATCTTATAAATATATAAAAATAACCTACAAAAAGTTCAATTCTATTGTAAGTGCTAATTAAAATGTACGGAGTAAAAAGTGTCAAAAGAAAGACCTCTTAAAAGCTGTTAAACTAAAATGACAATATTGGCGTGTGAAGTTCATTTCTGGTTAAAATTAAATTGAATACTAATTGTTAACCTAAATTAAATCAATAATTTTTAAAGTTTAATTAACCAAGTCAAATGATTGGATAATTTGTAATAACTAGTAATTAAGTTGAGCTCTTTTAAAATGTTGTTATCAAAAAGCATATTCGATTTTTTAAAACTTCTCCACAAGTAATAGTCACAAAATTACAAGAATAAATTGCAAATGCCTCCGATGAAACACACAAAATAAAAACCATCTACAAGTAGTACTTGATTATTTACTGTGATTAATGGACTTTCCATTTACTAATCATTTAAAAAATATCGGATATTTTATACCTTTTAAAAAATATATAGTAAAAATATATATTTGATTATTTTCAAAATCTAAATATATTAATCTGATTTGTAGTATTTATTTAATTGTTATTTATACTATAAGGGTATAAAGTCACTTTTTTTAGGAAAGCGGAAAAATACGAGTCATAGACATGTTTTCCATAGCTTTTAATTTAAAAAAAACTGGAGTTTGACTAGTTAAACGTAATACAAATTTTCACTATTGAAAAGTGACATATAAAATACAATATAATGAAATTTGTTTTGATGAATGTCTCTAAAAAATGTTTTAGAATTTTTCAAAAACTGTTAGCGCTGATAACATTGAATAACATTGTATCTCTTAATAAAAAATAAATACAAATAATAGTACTAATACGTGGTTCATTTAATATATTGTAAATTAATGATCCAGAAACGTTTAAGATTTTATTAAGGCTGCGTCATCATGACAGTCGCCTGGGTCATTGCTGGGGCTCATACACTACACTTATACGGGGCGGTTTACGCTTATAAAGCGTATTTTATTAATGGGTGCCCGAGTCAATCCCACACAAACACAGTACATGGGTCTCAAGCAATGACCCGGGCACCCGTCTGGATGGCGCATTCTTAATACAATCTTAAACGTTTCTGGAACATTAACTCACAATAAATAATATCAAACCACGTCTAAGAAAATCTCTTTTGCTTTAATTTCACGGAATTAAATAATATTATGGCTTAAAAAAGCAGATATAAGGTTTACTTTTAACCCCAAACAAATTTAATTAAGAAAATGAATAATTTTAATATAGGTTTAGATTTGTATATTTTAAATATTATAGTTATTTCAATTTTAGTATTACAATTAATTTAGGATATTTAAGAACCATTTTGTATTAAAAACTGATATGTTTTTTTACATTGCTAAATTAACAAACTAATTGTTAAAAATTAATATCGTCAAAAGGCTAATACCTTAAAAACTAGATATGAAAATGAAATATTTATATAAATAGCCGTAAAAGAAAAAAAATAATTTAAATGAATTCACTTTATCCAGTAGAAGATATTGCATCACATGCCATTAGGAAACGTTCAATTTAACCCCAAAGTAATAAAACATCCTTCAAACGAAAACAGAGAAACGGAAGAAATGTTTTACACCGGTCAATTGACCATAGCAGAACATCCGACATTCGAATAAATGTTCCGCCATTGAGGATGTTTCTCAAGTAATAAATTTCCCGTGTACACCTCTTCAGAATAACACAAAAATAGAGTAATTCATTTTTATGGGAAATTACCGGCTGTTTCTGGCCCTACTTACTTAATTCAAGGGAGACGGAGAGTGAGAGTGCCACAAAACACATACATAAATTAGCCCATTATCCTTGACCAAGTTACATACCTTTTCGGGGCGCTGTTCTCCTTTTCGTTGAGGTGACGCGGCGAAACTTTCGATGACGCGTGACTGGCAATGCTGCCCGCCGAATTATTCCTCTCCTGCACCAGAGCACTGTTCATCCTCGCACAATTCACTTTCGATTTCACTACACTGTAATCCTTGGGCGGCGGTTTATTCGAAATCTTATTCATCACTGCGTCCCATTTGTTGGGCGTCTTTTTCACCACTGTTTTGGCCACCGGTTTCGGCGTCAGCGTCGTCTCAATCATCTTGTTCTTCTTCAAGATGGGCGGTGATGTGGAATTGGAACGGCGACTCTTGGAATTCATCCGTTTTCCAGCCGACTTTCCAGCCACTATTCGATTTTCCGGCGAATCTGGATCGAGTGCAGTCGTTGTTGACCCAGTTTTGTCCGCTGTTTCTTGTGGAATGATGATTGGAATAGTTTCCGTTATCTGCATCTCATTCTCCTTATCAAGTTTCGATTCGGAATTATTTCGACTTTTTTTGCCGTTATCAGAGTTATTTTTCGAGTTATCCTGGTTCGTCAACCTTTGACTGTTGTTCGAGTCCGTGTTACTTTGCATCGTGTCCGTGGATCGATCGTCCGGGGACATGTCAAACTGTAACTCGGGTATCTTCTGCTGCTCAGCATCCGTGAATATTCCACTCGACTCCATACAGGAATCGGCCACTGAATTCTGCATTGAGGCAGGTTGCTTATGAACGAAAACATTCTGAGCCATCTTCGGGCCAAACAGTTGACCATCGATAACCTGGGCACGTCTGTCGCCTCGATGGAACACATCGTCCGCATCGCTCTCGGTGAAAAAGTCAGAGTCCGTCATGGGATCCTGCCTCCGCACAATCGGCACCATTTCCTCGTCCTTTGGATTCGATCCAGAAGCGGAAGAAGAAGCGGAAACAACACTCGGATTCGAAGCAAGCAATTTGATGGGGGAACTGTGCAGCTTGAAATCGGCATTGCGACTGGCTGGCCTCGACATTTCTCCATCACCTTGATAGCCCGTGTCCAGACTAGTGATGCTGGTCACACTGGTTATGACGCTCTCGTTGTTTGAAGACACCTTTGAGCTGCCCGATTTCGCCTCCGTTTTCGATTCCGTCATCTCGGAAAAGTCAGACTTTTCGCACTCTAATCCCTTCTTATCGTCCAGTAAACTGGGTAGCAGATGATCTATCCTAGCTGGAGGGTCCAGAGGCAATTCTTCAGGACTGGGTGTCTGTTCCATTCTATATCCTCCACCTCCTTGCTTGTTTTTGGACAAATTAATCTGTAAGTTTAGAGGTAAGTCTAAACTCTGTCGATTTGTTGAAGTAGTCGCCGTATCAATGATCTCCTTCATCTGGTCAGGAGTTAAAATACCGAGACTTTCATCGATTTCAAAGGAGTTGGAGTCGGTTATTTCGGTCCTTACCGGAGAGTCTACAAAATCAAATGAACAGGACAGTGTAGTTTCACCACTAAACCTAGAAAAAGTGCATTTATTTTTCTTAAGGTTCACAAAATCTTGACTCAATAAATCCGGTTTAAGAGCTTCAGCAGGCTGTACAATAGGCGTTCTATCCTGATCCATCTGATTTTCATTGGTTAGAGTCCTGTCTAGCTGTTCCAAATCGATTTGATCACATTTTGTAAGGGTTTTGGTCAAATTTTGAGTAGATTCTAATTCGAAGGTAAAATTAACAGGACTCTCCCTTGGGGTGCTTACAAAGCCCAATTCCCGTGTCGAAGATAGCCCCGGTGAGTCGAAGCCGGCATCGAAAGTGGCATTTCTTGACAGGGTCCTATCATGGGTTACATTTAAAATTAACTGCTGAGGTGTTTGAACTTTGGTCACGACTCTACTTAAAATCTTATTGTCAATTATGTCAAAGGTGTTGTCCCGCTTCAGTAGGACCGTCCTATTGGGCGTCTCCAATTCACAGCTCTGACTCTGCTCTAGCTTCTTTTTACTTTTATCATTAATTATAGGTGCTGTCTCCCCCTTCTTCGATTTAATAGTAATTGTTGAATTAGTATCACAGTGCTTTTGAGTTTTTGCAGGTTTGGTAAGGACCTCGGGATAGTTGGGTTTCGGCTTTGCTTCGGCAGGAGGTGGTGGCTCTTCTAGTTCACAAGCACTGTTCAGGCAGTCTGTGCTGCCCACAAGGCTGATCACTTCGTCGTCTATCGTCTGACAGGGCAACAAACGCTGTTGTTCATTTTGTAAGGAAAAGGTTCCATCTTTTTCCTTTGCAGCATCTTTTGTGGATTCTTGTGGAACTACTCGATCTGTGTCACTCTTTTGCCTGACAAACTGCAATTTGCTGGGCTTCCAAGTCTTTTCTACAAATGTGTCGGGCGCCTTTCTGCTTAAATGTGATTGAAGCTTTGATGCTGGGGTCTTACTAATATTTGGCAAGGGGATCCGGGAAGTGACAGTCGTTCCAATACTGTCAATCCTAGGTATTCGGGAATTTATTGTGTTCTGAAATGAGACAATAAAAGCCAATTAGTTATGTTATAACTCGGAACCGGAAAGGGCAATTAATTAACACTGGCCATAATTTCAACCCAACATTTATTTCGCAATTCATTAGCCCGGCGAAAAGTCATAGCTCATTCCCATTTCACAAAACCACATCTTTAGTACCATTGTACTGCATCTGACTTGTAAAATAGCAGAATATTTTGAGGCCTTTATAAGCCTATTCTGCCAATACGAGTATGCAAATAATATTGTATTTTTAAATAAACTAAGGGACATTCAATATTTATTTCTGCAGAACAAAAACATCTTAATGGAGTAGATATTAATGGAGGCTCTCAGTCCCATCTTCAGTTTTGTGTTAATTTTAATAAAATCAATTGGACCCAATATACAAAAAAGTCGAAATCCCATTTCAGCTTTTCTTCTTTTCATCAATTCTTTTTAATTGTTTGAAGCTGGAAGGCACTTAGTCCTATTCAAAATCAATCTTAGTAACCAACTTGTTTCATTCACAGAAATGACTATTCGTAAACATTTGTTTACAAAAAATGTCGTCTTAAAAGGTCATTTGATTTTCAAATCGAGATCTTATCTTATCTTTAAAATGCATGATCTTGTAGATATGTCCTCAATAAAGTAATGGCAATTTTCAGATTTTCTAGTGATCCTTCTTAAAATTTAAGTTTTAACTGAAATTCTATTGTTTCTATTACTTTTTTCACTTTTGAAAAAAGGAATTTTCCTTAAAATGAAATAATGATTTTGTTTTTATACTTTTAATGGTTTTTCATTTGTTTAATTTTTTAAATACTTTAACATAAGAGAATTTATCATGGATAAGTTTATTCGCTTTGTACACTTTACATTTTTGTTTGTGTCATAAAGTTCTCATACTACATTTATTTATTATTGAAAATCTTTTATTTATGAAGTACAAAGTGGCCATTATAAAATTAGATATTGCACTAATTGTTAAGCATAAAACATTTCCCTTGTCTTGTACTAATCTCAATTGAACATATTGTGTTACACCTTTCGTAAATAAGACAAAGGCTTAGCCCAGAGGGTATTTCACTTTGGTTCACATGTAAACGTAAGTCTTTCTAGCTTACGAGCAATAATATTGGGACTATATACCATATAATAAGAATTAGATTTATTCGATCTACGAGTATAATAGGATAAAAAACATAAAGTAATGATTAAAATTGGAATTTATTATCAATATTCTTATGAACAATTCGTTCCTATATAAATATGACACTTAATTTTAATTAGAAAACTTTTATTAACAATATTTTAATTTTTTGGTTAGTTTGTTGAAAATTAAAAAATAATTGTAAACAATACCATTAGAAATTGTTATCAACCACATAGAAGTTCTAATTACGATAATTAAACAAATAACAGAGGATCAATCAAAGTCCGTAAACGTAGGTAAAAAGTAAATATAAATCTAAGCATCAAATCTCATCTATTAATCTTTGTTTTGTAGGATGATAAATGTCTTTAATAGTTAATTGTGTTACCAAAGTATACAATGAGCCGTTTTTAAACAAAACACGAGTAAAACGAGTTGGAATTACGAGCCGCTACGCGAGCTTTTGAATCTGTCTCGTGGCCGATGTGGTAAAGCATACGGCTGTTTTTTCGGAGTCAAGGGTTCATTCCCTGGGCGGGTAGGATTGACTGGTCCTTTTTCAACTTGCCTAGGTGCTATTAATTGACTAATAATACACTGAAAACGAATAGTCACCGAAATGTCGAAAACCCGTTGGTTGAGACTCCCCATGTTCCTTAGAGGAATTGAAAGGGAAAAAAATTTTGACACGACTTTTTCAATGATCCTGAGAATAAAACGGATTTTGCACCCGATCTGAACATAAATCATTTGATAATTTCCTTAAAAAACGAAAGATTTATTTTAAAATATTTGCCGTTATAACGGTCTTTATTTGACAGGTAATGTCTATATGACCGATAAACCCGCCTGTATTATGAAATGTGCAACTTGTCGAAAAAAATTCGCCATTTATTTTGACTTTGAGACAAATTTTTTAGTAGTTTTTATTATTTTATTATTAAAATAAAAATTAAAAATTTTCACTAGTGCGAGTCACTCATTTTAAAACTAAAAAAAATAATAATAATATTTCTCACAACATTCCGGTATGGAACTGGGGGTAGTCTCTACCATCGGGTGTTAGACTTTCCATGACCATTTGTTTTCAATGTATTAGTTGTCAATTAATAGCAAAACTTCTGAAACTAAAATCGATGTTAAAATCTAACCCTTCAATATGAACGTGTCTTATTAACTTTTAATTTAATGAATATTTGAAATGAATAAATGCGTCTTATTATTTTCAGTTTTAAAATTGTTACGAAACGCACAATTAAACCAATTGTTAAAATTTATTTATAATTTCAAAAGTCATAAAATTTACCTAGATTGATTAATCTTTATTTTTGCACACTAAATGTCTCAAATTTACCTTAATAAACTATCTGTTTTATCTATTACAAAACAATAAAAATAACTCAAAAGAACAATAACTCGAACGCAGCGCAAATGTGGGCTTGTCGGCAATGTTATTGTTCATCGTACTACGAAAAATCAATAACTCATCATTACGTAATTCAGCAAACATCCATTTAACGAGAGACAACAAAACACCAGCCGGGCACGACATCGTAGTTGTTTGTTGAAGCGCCAAACCTAATAAATTACCCACCGCGGCCGCCGCGCAACAAAGGAGTCTCTTGTCTTTGGATGATGAGAAAAGAAACACGGGAAAAAATATGATATTGCAAATATCTGGAAGTCTTTGGCAACAGCAAATTGAAGCGGATCCACTTGATCCCAAACTCTAATTCCTCTCATTGCATTTCCTCGGCTGTAAACTGGGGTTTCGGTGGCGTGACAGCCGACGGATTTATATGGGAATATTCTCGATCCAAAGTGTTTTTATTTTCATTCATTACAAAAACAAATACCGGAGACTGTATAAGAAGAGAGGAGTTCCAATTTCCCGAGCCCACATCAAAAATATAATAACAACAACAAGCCAGACACACATAGGGGGGATTCGTGTCAAGAAGCCCCTACTATTATAGTTTAAGACCTGCTCTTGAACTCGGAATCTTGGAGATTTTTTTTTTATTTTGGATTGAGATGGAAAAAAGGGTTTTCCCCAAGCAGCAAATTTTTAGACACACACTAAACGGTAATGGACTCATAAAGTGGATTAAGTAGACATTGTAGAGAAGAAGAAAAAAAACGTAGAAGATGCTGGGAACATTCTCAAAGACTTTAGTTAATTAGTTGTGTGAAAAACTTTTCCCTTTCATCAAGAAGACACATAAACAGAATTTCACTGAGGTACTCCTGGATTTAAATTGGATTAACACTAATTCTTTTGACATTTGACGACTTGACTTGACTCCGGTCTTGGATCTTAGTGTAATGAAAGTGGAGCTGATACAACTGGGAATTAGTCTATTAGGTGATCGACTACGAGTATATAAAAATAGGTGCAGCAGTGAATGGGAAGTAAAATTCGAATTTTAGAAGGTAATTTAATATAAATAAAACAGACTTGAAACTAAAACCTACACAATAATTTACAATTTGACAAGAAAAAATATTAGATAATCGTAAAAATTCTTTGAATTTCTGTTATAAAATCTGATTCATCTTTAAAATTCAATCAATTTCTTCAAAAATAAGATATACTTCTGTTCAAAGTGGCTTTTTATTTTTCATAAAATAATACATGAACAAATTTTAATAATTTATAGCTAAGGGTGTCTATAATACGACTTTTCCCAATTTCGATTTTTCTTAAGTAGATATACTTCTGTTTTATAAGAGTTCATTTAATAGTTATTTATGGTACAAGGGTGAGCCGTTTTCGATGAGGAAATGAATGTGAAATACGAGGTGATAGGCTAGTTTTGAAACGTTTTCAAGTTAAAATTGAATTTTACACTCCACTCATGAGCACTATAACTTACAATTTCATATCAAATTTCATTATTTATAAGGAAAATTTAAATATTGACATGTTTCACAAAGTTTTAAGTGAAATCTTAAATTGCAAAGTTACCGTTAACGGTTGGAATTCAAACTAATAAGGCAAATGCCTATTTTATTGTGACATGAAACATTTGTTTGC
>JXOV01008654.1:0-21725 GCA_001014945.1 Clogmia albipunctata | reverse complement strand
AGATTGATACATGTATTTTTCTTCCGGCTGATGACGTCACGTAAAATCCGGACAACCTATACAAGGTTGAGCGGCTTTGACTGAAAACTATTATCCGAACATTAAAATTTGTATCAGAGAAATCAAAAGCGGTTTATGTAAAAGCTTTTCTCAGTTCAGTGATCGGTGCTTTGAGAATGAAATTATATGCTACATTTATTTTAAATATAATGGTGTTCTATTCTTTTCTTAGACCAGCACAGAACCATAGATATATTTATAAGCAACAAAGGTTGGTGTTGAAATTTTATCTGTGTGGAATAGAAAATTTTTACGATTTTTGCGTAAATATATTTTAAAATGCATTAAATTTTTTATAAAACACGGTCAATAAGTATTATTAAGCAAACGGGCCTTCTTTAAAACACTACGTGACTTTAAAAACCCCTAGTGTTTAATAGTGTCTTATCTTATCGACCTAATTGTATTAATTACTATTATACTAATGCAATCAGTTACTGATGGCACATAACCTATTAATAATAAAAGAGCAGTTGTGCTATGAAGCAATTGTGAAAGGTTAGAACTTCTTTGATAGAACAAATATTAGTACTGTATAACAATTTTTACCGTTTAAAATAATAATAAAATCAATGAATACTTCCAGCACAATAGTCAAACATGATTCTACTATTTAATTTACTTTGATTCCAGACCAAGACACTAAATTCTGGGATGCAACTCGAGCTGATATTAATCATTCAGGTCCATTTCTTATGGAAAACTGCTTATTGTTTGAGCCCAGAAGCAGATCATTTCATCATGATTTCAATTGAAAGACAATTGGTTCCATTGTCTGAAACGGTCAAATGATTACGCTATTTTGCCATTTGAGAGATGGTTGCATTTTTAATGAAATGGGCCCGAGGAGGAAATTTCCACAATAATGTTGACAACCGACAATAAAAAAAAATTGCCGACTGGTCAAAACCAAATCAAATGACGCCATTTTCACTCTGTAGGGGTTATCTAGCATTATTTATATATATTTAAATACAAGCCATTGGGCTGTTGAACGCTTGATGAAATGCCACTAATTAACCTTCAAATGTCAACGAGGTGAGCGCATGAGATCCAGGCGAATTGAAATCAAGAAATTTGAGCAATAAACTGGTTCTTGAGCCCCAATTATACGCAATGACAGCATCAAATAACCAGACAAAATCAATTTAAATTAATTAAAATATTACAGGTTTTCATTATCGATCAAATACCAAAATAATTGATCGAATTATAAAAAATAATTAAAGTTTTCCATAGAACTTATTTGAAAACTATTATTAAACACACAAATTTCCTCTTCACCTACTTTGTTTGAATTTTCAAAAAGTAATCTTTAATTCAATGCATGGCATTCCAAGTTTGTTTTTCAAGCAACTTTTCAATCAATAAAAGAATACAATTGATCGGAAAATCGATTACTTTGTTTAAAAATTAGAATAGTGAACCGTTTCGTGTCGCAAAGAAAGCATATAGAACAGCAATTGTTTCTTTCGCCAACTTCTCCATAATTACCTCCACCACATCGGTTACCGGTAATTATTTTATGCAGTGCTTTGCCATCCAAATCTATGCTAATTTATATAACATAATTTCAGAATAATTGCACCTCGCCAGAGCAAACATAATTATTATGGCGTGCATTAAAAATTTGTTTTCCCCTTCAGTCAGTCAATCACGTCATTTGGGAGTTGGATACAGGTTTACAGTAGTAGTCTCTTGTTTAAATTTAATAAAGAGTTCTTGAATGTATATTAATTATCTTTATATATAAAATTGAATTTATCCACAAATGTCTAGCTAGAACTCGAGAACGGTTTGGGCGATTTTGTTGATTTTTGTTTAGAATTATTTGTTATAAGCATCGGAATGTTCTTTAAGGGATAACAAATGGTTCAACAATATTTCACGCGACATTTTTTAATAAATGAAAGGCCTAAATTTTGTTGTTGTAAATTGAGCTGTCAAATTAACTTTTTCGTCAACATCAATTAACAAAAAGGTCCAGTCTAACTGTCAGTTCTATTTTTAATGTGTCTGTCTAAACATTCTTCCAATTTTAATTTTTGTATGTGATTTAACTCTATAAATGTTAGCGCAAAAGATTTTTAAAATTAATTAATACTCTTAATAACTATAAAACACAATATAGTGTGCAGTTTAAATGGAGATTATTTGTTTATTCTCTTCTTATACATAACTGTTTATGCCTCTAATATTAAATAAACTGTTTTTATAACTAAAATGTGTAGATCGAATAATAATAATGTTAACTAATTCCTATTGTTAATTCTCAGGCGATACGACGTAAGCCGGGTCTCCCCTTTCAATTCTGAAAAGAGCTTAATTTCGTTTTTTTTATAAATAATTTAACGATTGCGTTCTTTTTGCCCTATGTTAGGAAGGAACGGTCTTTAACCACCTAGAAAGGTGAGTAGTATTAAAAAAATTTCCCTTTTAATTCCTGTAAGGAACATAAAGGGGTTCTAACTATCGGGGTTTCGACATTTCGGTGACTATTTGTTTTCAGTGTATCATTAGTCAATTAACAGCACCTAGACCAGTTGAAAAAGTACCTAGTCAATCCTACCCTCCCAGGGATCAAACCCATGGCCTTCGAAAAGGTAGCCGGATGCGTTACCACATCGACTATGAAGGTAAATAGTACTAAAAACAAAACATAATGTATGCAAATGTAAATTTTTCTTATTGTGTTTTAATAAAATTCCCTCTTATTATATTTTTGCTATTGGTTAAAGATAATTCTAATAATTACAACAAATTCACGAAAAAATAAAATGCTCTAAATATGATTTCTATCTAAACGAAAGAAAACACAAATTTCATTTTAGTACTCAATTTAAAATTATATCCAACAAATTCCATTAAAGCACTAATTTCTTAATTGGTATTAAATATAACAGATTTTGGTTTGAAGTGAGAAATGCATTATAGAAATTAAGAAATTAGGAAGAGATCTTTATCAAATAACTTAAAACTTTCAGTGCCAAAAACCAAAATCGAGTGCAGTTAAAAGTTTCGACTGAACTGTAAAAAGTGTTGTTTTGAAATGAGTAGTAGCATTGCCGATAAATAATAAAAGTGGGGTATAATTGTATAGGTCTATCGGGCAGAGAGTGAGCGTCACGAATATAGGTTCATTTAAAATTCACTTTAGGAATGGCAAAACGACGAAATACAGCACAACAAAGGCAGCAGCAGCGAGCGGTGGTATGTTGAACCTGTTAACTGCCTTGGCTGGCCTCACTGCATGGCTAATTAGAAAGGTTCAGTTCAGTTGGTAACTTTAATACACCGCGCACATTGGGTCAAAAATGATGAACACAACAATGAGCGGAAAGAGAGGAGCTCGGAACTGGGTTATAGTAGAGTTGGATCGCTGCTGTGTGCCTTCATTAACTTTCCATGGGCTTCTAGCAGCACAGCTCACAAAAGTGTCTTGATAAGCGCGAAAATATTCGCGCGTATCATCATCTCATCTCAAAAGTGCGTAGGCGAAATATGGACTTATATAATTGGACGAGACGAAAACTGTTGAAACAGGGGAGGAAACAATTAAAACATTAACAACAGTAAATTAGAGATCTTGATAAAACTGAAACTGATTAAGAATATTTGCCAGCAATTAGAACGTGCCTTTGGCTAATTAAAACCGTGTCTCTTGTCTCTTCTATGAATTCACTTCAATTCAAACTGTTCCTTTATTGACTGACTTTAAGTGCCTTCCCTCTATATCTTTAATTCGCTAATAATAAAAGACACAGAGCAAAGTTATTAGAAAATCAAATAAAACCGTTTCAATTTGCGAACTTGAGTGGCAACAAAACGGCACTTGAATCAAATGGGTTTGTGCTTTGATTGGATCGCGAAAAAGGCATAATTCTATGCTCTTATAGGAGGAATACTTTGGAGCAAAACACTTTTTTTTGCCCAGAAAGTTATTTCGGCAATTTTTCTCAACACTCAACCATACAATTATTGTTCAAGTTTGGTTTTCGAGGGCACCACACAATCAAAATCACAACAAAACGGAACTTGAAAGATAATTGCCATTTATTTCATACTATAAATCGTTTGACTGATCTTTTTAAGTACCTGTGTTAAGTACAAACTCGCCTTATCTGTCGCTTTATATTTACACTTTTTTTTTCTCCTAATGAGCTATTCGTAGTTTTTACTTTCAGTTGGGTCGGCGCGAACCATTAAACTTTACACCAAATTTCGATAGTTTCCAATCGGACAACTTTCACAACTCTCTAACACTTGAACTATGCTTCGCGCCTCTAATATTCAATTCACTTCCACGTTTTATGAACAGAAACAACAAAAAAAAACTGTTATCTTTGGCACAAACCAAAACCAACTCGGGGCATTTTTCACACCTCAATTCCGATGATAACACTCAAACTTTAAATCCACACTAAGCAGCTTCTAATCCCAGATAAATAATCCTCGACAGATTATAGATGCAACATTCCTCAAGGTGAATCCAGAAATTTGCAATATCTAAAGGTGTTTTGACTAAAGTTTTTTTTATATTTCGAATTTTGCACTGATCAGACACAAACTCGTAGAACGAACGTCTCGTTCCGACTCCATACACACCTTTGACGGGGCTCTCTGGCGTTATTGTTGTTTACGAAGGGGGGCTTCGATTACAGACTGGTTCAAAAGTAAGATTACGCTTTTCAGTTCAAGGCCTTTATTAGATTTGAAACTTTTACTCTTATTAATTATTCTGATTGGCAATGAATCAATCGACAAAAATGTATTTTTTTCTTCAAATCAATACTTCTCTAGTATTCTGAGATTGAAGGATTATTTGAACAATTATAGAGTAATTTGAAAAAGACTTGATAAATTTGGTATTTAGATTAATGTTCGCTAAATATTAGCACTAATAAAATATGTATTAGGCGTCTCCACATAGAAAATTCATATTTCTCAGTAATTTGTACGTATTGCTAACCACATGTCACAAAACAATTCGAGAATTTGAAATTAATAAGTAATTATTCTATTAAGCGAGTGATTCATCGTTTCCGAGTTAAAAACAGGACTTTACACCCGAGCAGGACATAACGGTTTTTGACGTCCACTCATAAGCACTGAAATTTTTACAATTTCACATTAAATTTCATTATTTACAAGGAAAATATAAAAACTGGGATGTTTCACGAATGTTTCAAGTGAAATCTTAAATTGTATAGTAATTTACTTACATTACAGTGACGCAGATTTATCTCTGATATCTACGTAATGTGCCATAAATCGAACAAAAATAGTCAAACTATATGCAGATGGCAGTTGAAACGGTAAATATTAAAATTTAAAAACAGGAACCTTTAATTAATTTGCAACATAATCACGGTCCTATGGCATAGACAAGACCAATATTGTGTAGTTTAAGGGCAACAATGGCGACAGAAATTTGACTTTGAGACAAATTTGTTGGATAGTTTATGAATTTTTTTTTTCATTAGTGAAATAAAAATTCAAAATTTTCACTGAGTGAAACATAATGAAACTTAAATGGACATCGAAAAGTATATGTTTCGATATGGGAGTGCAAAAAAGACTGTATTCACTCAAGTTACAGTAGTTTTCTCCAACCACACAAACCTAAACCAAGTTTGACATTTCGGAGATGACGTCATCAACGAAATTTCAAGTCACAATCGCTTAGTCATTGTTGTTATAAACAAATAACCGGCATGGCTTCTTCTGTGTTAAGCGACTTTGGTTCAAATTAAGTATTCGATATTTTTAGACCAGACTGTATATTCATGCCTCAAGTTGAATGAAGCCCCATTAAAAAATGCTAGCAATAAATTACCGATTGGAGTATTATTTGAATTGGTGTTGAGTTTAAATTCGTCATGTTTAGTAGAAGATTTGGATAGTGGTGGAACGAATTGTTGCATGTGTGCTCAATTTATGCCGAAAGATATGTTTTTATGTGTTTAGTTAGTTTGTGGAAGAGGCTCGCTTCTAATCGATGTAATTCATCAACATGTTGAAGCGTCGTCGACGACACCGAACTTCGGTGGCATATTATGCAACTTATGCTCGTGGTGTGGAGTTGTGAATTTGATTAGCACCATGGCTTGAAAGTTTTTTCTCTGCTCGCGATAAGATAGTGTGAGAAATCAGAATAAATTACCTTTTGCACGAATACCTTTAATAAGGCAGTCAGTGTGTCAAAATGTCGAATTAAGCCTTGAATTATGGCAAAGTGCGATCTAAATTACTATTCTAATAGTTCAAGTGAGAGAGAGATCTATCGGATTGAAATGTGAGCCAAACTAATGAACTGTCAGAACTTTAAACTATTTAAACGGATGATAAATTGGCAGCATGAATGAAGATGTCTCTCTAGTAAATTAACCCAAAAGGGTCAAACTAATTTTTGACAAATTATGACAAACAGTTGTCGGTTCCAGTTTTAGAAACACTTTTCTCAATCCTAAAATATCACCCTATAAATTTTAAAAATGGATTGGTGATTTGTGGAATGTTATTTTGCCTTATATTGATGAATTGAATAACTTCAAAACAATTTTTTTAGGAAACGGTGTTCACTTTCTTGTTCCGCCCACTGTTTGTCGGTTTTTTCTTATTGTTTTTGGAAACAGATTCATAGTGTCGAGATCGTAACAGGTATTTAATTGTTTATTGTGAATTTGCATAAAATAGACATGTGAATGGCGCCACCAAATGGTTATCATTTGGCTTAGATTTTGGACAATAACAATTAGTTCCTTACACTGATCGCAATCAAATTAAAAACAACTTGATTGGCCAATTCAGTGTCCGAAAATAAAAGTCACTTTTAATTTCTTAAGTTTTGCTTGTAAGAAAAAATTGTTATTTATACAACTAGGTCGATAAGATTAGATATTATTAAACACTAGGGTAAAACATAAAACCGTAGCAAGTGCTTTAAAAAAGTCCTATCTTTTAAATAATGTTTATCGGCCGTGTTTTATACAAAGTTTTATGCATTTTAAAAGAAATTCACACTAAAATTAAAAAAGAACGTTGGTTTTCTTAAAATCTTATTTAAAATTTAGTTATCTCCTCACTTTTTTGTATCTTTTTCTTATTCCACGGAAATATAGAGAAAACTATATCTTGTTTTTCTTACTTTCACATATTTCCTACTTGCTTTTTCAAACAATAAAAAAATCCCTTTCAATTCCTGTAAGGAACATGGGGAGTCTAAACCTCAACCAACGGGCTTGGACATTTTATGACTATTTGTTTTCAGTGTATTATTAATCAGTTAATAGCACCTAGACCAGTTGAAAAAGGACCCAGTCAATCCTACCCAGGGATCGAACCCATGGCCTCCGAGGAGGCAACCAGATGCGATACCACATCGGCTACGAGGCGGGTATAAATAATACCTTATATTTAAACTGAAACAATCCGTTATGTTGTGAAATCATCCACAAATACAGGTGTACCATACACAACGAAACTGACTTTCATAAATAAATTGTTGGATTTCTTTGACGGAGGTCACATCTTAGTAAAGAAAAAGTACTAGTGCTTTAAAGAATTCTTTTAAATACTTGTCCAATAAAAATGTCTTTGACAGAACAAATTTTAGTGTCATAATATCAATTTTAAGCAACAGAAATTGATAACAGTACTAATATTTGTTCCGTGGAATGAGTTTCTTTCTTTTAGACCGATTTTTATCAAGATTGTTCTGTCGAATTCAATCTGTTAATTTGCTTTTAAAAGTTTGGTATAAAACACGAAAGGCAATATGTTTTGGGAATACCTTATTTATTGACCTAGTTATATACATGCCTATTTAATACAATTCTTTTTTAAATTCATTTTAAAATCGATACATTCGTAGTATACAAAAAATTAATTTCCTTATTAACTTCATTTTGATTTGGCCTTGGCTAATTAATGACTTTTATATACAAATATTTTTCATTAAAATGGTACTTAAAGCAATTTAACACAAGAGCGTAATAAACTAATTTGTATATTTACACTCTGTAATAAATTTATACGTAATAATTTGAAATATAAAAATCTACCACAAAAAAAACTGGACTTTAACCTTGAAAGCAAAAAAAATAATTATTTTAATTCAGATTCTCACTAATCAACATACATTAGCTAATTTTGTTAATCATTTAATGTGATGTGAAGGGTTTCCTCGGAATCCATAAAATAAATAATTCCATATCATTTATAAGATAAGAACTTATCATTCTATAAAACTGCATTACAATAATTTTTATCGCCAAGTCTAGACATGAATTTCATTGTAGTCTTCGTTTATAAATTAACCATTTTTTTTATTATTTCCAATTAAAATGAAACCTAAAATTTGGCTTTTTTTAAATTTAGCTCAACTACAAAACTTTAAAATGTGAAGTAATTCAATATATTAACATAATAAACAAAACAACCTTTGAAATTATTGACCTCAATTTTTTAATTGCAATTTAAAAGTCAATCGAATATATTTGAAATTTACAAACTAAAAAAAATAGATATTTATAAAACTATGTCGATAAGATAAGGCAATATAAAATACTAGGGTACTAGAGTCGCGAGCGTATCGAGTGCTTTAAAGAAAGCCCGTGCGTTTAATATTATTTATCGACCGTGCTTTAAACAAGATATTATGTATTTTTAAATAAATTATATCAAAAACCTATTAAAAAAATCATCGTTTCTTGTAAAATTTATACTTAAAACTTTTAATTCTATCTCACTTTGTTTTCTGAGTCATTCCCATATTCTAGGTGTGAGGGAGTAAACTATACCGTTGTTCCCTTACTTGCACTAGGGAAATATCATCTTCTCGCTCATGTGTTTAAATAGTTTCTTATTCGCATAAGTGCTTTCATTTTATTTAAATTTAATCTATCTGATTTAATAGCCAAATTTTCTGGTAATAGCATTAAAATCTGTTAATTACAGTACAAAATCCAATATTTTACGAAGGCCATACTTTAATAATAATGAAAGGCACTAGTGTTTTGAAGAATTCTTTAATGACTTTGATTGAAAAAAATGAGTGTCATAACATCAATTTTATATTAATTTATATTTAAAAAGTATGTGTTTTGTAACCATGCAGTTGTTAATGAGTATTGCTAATCAAAAAACCTGTAATGCTAAGAACAAAATCAATAATTAGTTTTGTATAAAAATTAATTACTTAAAAGTAAACTTGCATAGGTTCAGATCAGTTAGTGATTGTTGATCATACTCGTAAAAGTAACAACCATGTTGTATGCAAAACAGTAATGTGATTCCCATATGTTTAATTACAGTTTTCTCACGAGCTCTATACAAAGTTTTATGTAAAAGTAGTATAAATCGTAATCTTGACGGAAATACAATTCATATTCCGATCTTCAATACCTTCTTTTATTGATGTAATAAACAGATTAAATTTCTTATGCAGATTTCTTTATTACAACAAAGGCCAAGAATTGTAAACCTGTCGGAAAACAGTTGTAAACTGTAAAAAATTCCGATTTTATTGCGGCCCTTTATTGTAATATTAGTTGTAAAATTAAATACCAATTACGCGCTTTATTCTCATATTCGCCTAAACGGTGTTCAATTCATCTTGTAAACACGAACAATTATGGTTTTATCTCTAATAAATACGAATTAAAACAAATCGCGTCTTCGAGTCCAATTTCCAACCATATGTATCAAAATTACACACAGTTTCAGTGAAAAATCAGATTCCATTTGTATTGTGCACCAAATGGTCTTAATTACGATGCTTCAACATTAATAACAGCCCATAAGTTGGAGGAGAGCTGGGAGGCAGACGAACGGGCAAAAATTAAGACAACGGAAACGCGCCGTGAATAAAATGGTCTACTGGTCTGGCTCTGGTGCTAAGCCATTTCTTCTCCTCGCCATCTCTCTCCTCTAGCCCTCTCGGTGGTAATTTATGACTGCACGCCGCCGCCAACAGCATTAATATTCAATCATCAAACATGTATATTACAACTATATTGTTGGATTTCATGTGTGATTCAAGTATACAAAAGAAAATTGGAAACATGTTTTTTGGCAAACTCGTGCTATCGCCAGAAAATATAAATTTAAATTAATTTATGCAGTTTTCACTCATTTTTCAAATTCATATCTTACACATGTAAACTATTCTTCTCCATAATGACCCACTTTTCTTTTCAAATTTCGCAAATTCACTCTTAGACAGTGTTTTCAACAAACATTTGAAATTTATCCGAACTTTTTGTTCAAACCGCATAAATACATATGAATGGTTAAGGGTCTGATGCGCTATCGCGATTTCTTGGGTTAATGAGTGAACTTCTCCGCCTCCTTTTCATAAAATTGCTTTCCCTACTTTTGTGCCAAGGGAGGTGCACGGGATATATTCGCCATCGACCTACAATTTGACAACCGCTCACTCAGGCAGTATAGGTTAGATATAATATAAGGAAGTAGTGGATTGATAATTATTAAGGTAAAGGAAAAATGTATAATTGATCTAATATAAGTGAGAATTATCGTGTTACACGAATGATTTAATGTCATGGAAATAAAACTAATATATCATTAAATCGTGGAGATATTGTTGGTTGAATTTAATAAAATTTCTGTAGTGAAATATTTGAAACAGTGTGTAGTTACTAAAAACATAAAATTTCATTATAGTAGTTATTTATACAACTAGGTTACAAAGGTTGTTTTAAACCACGAGCGAAGCGAGTGCCTTAAAGAAGGCCATTGTGTTTAATTCTGCTTATCGACCATATTTTGTACAAAATTTTATGCATTTTGAAATAAATTAACACAAAATTCTTTTAATATTTTTATAGAAATATGTTTCTTTGTTCTACACACTATTCCTGTTTTGTTGCTCAATGCGTAATGCGGGAATTGGATAGAACATTCATAATAAAATTGTTATTATAGATGTATAAATAATTAAACATTAAACAATTTTTTGCTTACGTTCATTAATAATGTTATTAGATAGTTACGAGTATTTATTTGATAAATTTATGAAACTGCATTTAATTTTGTAACAAACAGGACAAAAGAGTATTATTACATGTTAAACAAATGTAAGTAAAGAGAAGATTGATTTAAGTTACAATATGTGTCACTTTTTCACACTAATGAACATTTTGAATTTTTATTTCATTAGTAAGAAGTCATTATCAAAAAATAAATTTGTTTCAAAGTCAAAATTGTGCGTTTTATTGAGAAAAAAATTGTACAAATGTAACGGCCAAAATTTCTAAAATTAGTTTTACGTGAATTTTTCAGGAATATGCTAAAAAATTTGTCCTGCTCAGATGTAAAATCCATTTTTGCACTCCCGTATCGAAACATATGCTTTTCGATATTCATTTGAGTTTTATAATGTTTCACTTTATGGCATTCAGTGAAAATTTTAAATTTTTATTTCACTAGTGAAAAAAATGTTATAAACTATTCAACAAATTTGTCTCAAAGCCAAAATTTGGTCGCTATTGTTGCCCTTAAGCTACACAAAATATTGGTCTCGGCTTTGCCATACGACCGTAATTATGTTTCAAATTAACTAACGTTTCCTGTTTAAAAAGTTTTATATTTACCATCTGCTCATAATTTGGCTGTTTTTGATCGATTCTACATAGAAATCAGATATAATAAAAAAAAATAAAATAAAAGATAAATCTGCTTAACTGTCATGTAAGTAAATTATTGTAATAGCCTTATATTGCTTTAAATAGAAATTTATTTTACATAAATTAAAGCACATAAATGTTCCATGTCAGAATAAAATAAGCATTTGCCTTATGACCAAGAAGTTAAGAGGAATTCCAACCGTTAACGGTAACTCTACAATTTAAGATTTTACTTGAAACATTTGTGAAACATGTCAATTATTAAATTTTCCTTGTAAATAATGAAATTTAATGTGAAATTGTAAAAATTTCAGTGCAAAAAACGTTATGTCCTGCTCGGGTGCAAAGTCTTATTTTTTTAACTCGGAAACGACTTCGGCTCGAATGTTTCACACACTTATAAAAACAGTTGACTTTACACCCTTGTAGCACAAATAACTATTTTTAACTCTATTAAAAAACATGATCCACGAACATTTCTCTGAATTATCATATTTAGTTATTGCACTTTGCTCTTTCCAATCTGTTGTCGTTAGGAATACAAACTTTATTTTTAAAAACATGTGACCGTTATCACTTCAAGAAAAGTAAGATTAGAACAGTTCAACAATCGTTATTTAATCGCTTAAGTGAAAAATGAAAACAAAACAAGAGGAGTTCACGTGCGTAATTTTACAGCACGTGTGCAAAAAACTCACATTGATGTGGTTTAGAAAAACCAACATGTTTATGCAATAAATCAAGCATTGCGAGTGTTTTTCTAATTTGTTGAAATATAATGGCTAAAAGCGCGTATTATTCTCCTTTCTCTGCATTGTTTATGCGTTTTATTATTCCTCCTCTTTCCACTAAATTTGAAGGGGAATTCTTTGATGAAAACCCTGACCTATTTTTGAGAGAATAATTGTGGGCGAAAGAGGAAAGACACGCACTTCGGAATTATGCCAATTGCCGCCGCCGCCAACCCAGAGGGAGGACGTGTCTGGATTGTCAATGCCAGAAGACAATCAATAAAACTGCTAAAATAAAGTGTGGAAATAAAAATAAAAGCCATTTTGGCGTCGACGATTTAATGTTCTCTTGGAACTTAAGGCAACCAACGTTTTGAATAGTTAATATCTCCGTATTGTAAATTATTCCAATATTGCATTTAAATGCCAAGTATCAGTTCAACTTTTATTATTATCTTCAGCTTCTAAGTAGAACATGTTCAAATTGGACGTGATTGTTATTTAAAATTCGCCAATAAGAAGGAAACGGATGCATTCTTCTTATTGATGGAGCGAGTTCAAACTTTCCAAATTTGTTTTAAAATAGAACAATAAGTTTTCTGCTCTGGTAATAAGGAAAGTTCATAGAAATTATCTTTCTACTGAACTTAATCACGATATCAGATTTAAAATTGGTTAATACCGAAAACTACTTTTTTGCACTTTCGTATCGAAAGGTTAGCTTTTTGACATTGATTTGAGTTTCATAATGCGCCAATTTTTCGCCCTAATGAAAACTTTAAATTTTTATTTCACTAGATCGAAAAATTTCGACGCCATTTAAAAAAACTGTTAAATTTTAAATCCAGGTTCTTAAAACGGTCAAATAATCGTTCAAATGGAGACCGTTGTAAGGGCCAAATTTTTAAAGTTAATTTTTTGTGTGTTTTTGAGGAGAGTACAATACAAAAAAATTATGTCCTGCTCGTGTGTAAAATTCGTTTCTANACGGTATAATTTTGTACTTTGACACTAAAAAATTAAATGTAAATAGCAAATAGTATTAAATAATACTACAGCTATAAAATATCAAAGAAAACGATAAAATTAAGACAGTTTATATTTGTATTTTATCACTGCAAAACGAACTCATTCAACTAACTAATATTAATAAGATTAATAGATTTTCTGTAATTCCGAAAAGTACCCTGTTTTTAAGGCAAATTGGTTCTGTAACGGTTTACTTTAATATATTGTCACGAATTTTATTCACCAAATTTAATGGAATTACATATTGTTGTCATAGCCAAATTTACTTTTCTGCAAGGAGTGCTGAAATAATTCAAAATTTAAACGCAAATTGTCACCAATTTATTGAAATTATATATTGTTGTCATAACCAAACTTATTATTTAAATATGAAAATTTCGTTGTGAGTTCTTTTTGCACAATTTGAAAAAACCGCTCTGAACGGTTTTATTATTAATTATCGATTAATTGGTATTTTTTCAGAACTACACAAAATAGCGTTCAATACACATGTGTAATAGGTCATTATAGCACTCATCAAAATACATGATAAATTTGTGCTGTAATAACCTCTATTTCACCACTTTTATCGAAGTATACTATTTTTTAACTTGGAAACGTGAAATACTCGCATAACGGCTCGTATTTCACACTTGTTTCCTATTTAAAACCGGCTTATTTTACACCCTTAAAGCACAAATAACTATTAGCAATTCCGTTTCCAAAAGTTAAATTTTTCTATTAATTTTTTTTAATTTCTTTTTCATGTATTCTGTCAGTTTGGGGATCAATATAACTTTTGATCTCAATTTTTTAAAATATCACGACAACCATGCACCAAACACTGTATCACTGATATTTGAAAAAAATTAAATTGATTAATAAATCATGGCCTACTTTATTATAGAGAAATGAAAAACGTTAATATATATTTTCATTTTACGCTACTAAGATTAAAAATTATAATTTTTAATAGTTGAATTTTGATACAAAGTACTATTTTTGTGTATTTACACGATTTGTAATTGACTGCGGGAATTGAATTATATTTTATTCAATACTGTACGTTTATGGTACAATTTATAGAAGAAGCATTGGCTACTAAAATGTAAGCATTAAACATTAAAACTACACTTAACTATAGCTTTAGAACCATCATTATAAATTATTATAGAAAAAACTACCACTTTTTGTTTTTAATTTCAGTTATTCTATTTCCAATTTATTGATTAAAAGTTAAACAGTCAATACTGTATTCAAAACATCCTCCTGTACCACGGACATCGTAATCTATTTCCCTTTCAAAAGTTTCTTATCAAGGACGAGATCGTTCTGTAAAAATGACGTCAATTGCATTTCATAATGCAGTCCCGATTCAGTGGTAAAGTTATTTTGATTTCCCACGAGAGCTTTTAAATGTAATGAAGTATTATTGGTCAAATATATTACAGCCGTAAATTCATATAATTTTCAAATTAATTAAAGTAATTTCAAGTACAATAAAAACAGACATTTATTTAAAAATGCCAAAGCATGGCAAGTATTTTAAATGCGTGTTTAAGATTGCTTCACGACTGTGTTTTATACAAAGCTTTATGCGTTTTTGAGAAATAAATATTAAAATCAATGGAAACTTTACATATTTGTTTAAAAATATTTCTTCTATTTTTATATATTTCAATACGAATGAGAAAATTCAAATTGTAGTTTTAAGGAATAATTTTTATTGAAGAATATATAAATAAAAAAAGTCATAGAGAATTTTTAATGTATTTTTGGAATATTCTCTTTTGATAATACGAGTAAAAATGAGTACTATTGTTCTAAATTCGTACTTAATGAAACAAATTCTACCAATCAATATTATTCAACAAAAGTTCTTGAAATATCAAAATAACTTTCATTAAAAAATGACAAAAAAACGTCTCAACCCTAATCCATTTTAAAGAATTGAAAAATTGAAAGAAAGATAACTGTGGAAGATTTGCAAAATGTCAGATTTAATCATAATAAACGAGATGGGGGGTCTCTTGGTCCCAAATCTCATCTCTCATCTACCGCAAAGCACGTGCCACTCCACCGACAACAAAGAGACTAGAAACACACAGAGAGACATCTACTTAAAAAAAGAAACAGAGCATAGCAATTCCGGAAATGGAAAAATAATTGAATGAAATTTCTTTTACGAGTCCAATTCATTAATAAATGAGCGAGCGCCATAATTTAGCACTTAATAAATAATTCGGCAAACGGGCCTCGAAATTCGCAAGCTCGTTTTTCTTCCGTTTTATGCATCGGCGATGAATATCTTTTCTACCACACTATCTTCCATAGGAAAATATGTTTCAGCAAATAATAAAATAATAAAAAAAAAAACAGCTTAGTTTCTCTCCTCCAGACGAATCTCTGGAGACGCGACGAGAAGACTCTAACAAGATAATAATCGCCCCCTCGGTTAAATTATGGACCAACTCTGAACGGTTTTAGTTACCAGAACTCAGACGCCACCATCCAGTGATAATAGTCCATAATCCAAAGTCGATTATCTGGATGACTATGAGTTTATAGATTATTTCAATTTAAGGATTTCGGTTGCCAAGGACAGTCATCAAATTCGATTAGAATTTGTGTACAATAAAAGGAAAATAATGGAAATTCCTGCTATTTTCCGTTTGTTGATTTTTTCACTATTCGGATTTTCCCAGACAGAGGCTCCGTAAAGGATTTAGTAAAGGTACTGTGGCAATTTAAAGTTAAAAGGTAAAATTTCAAAATACTCCCTATTCTTTAACAGCACCTTTAAATATTTGAAATCCAGATAAAGGTTTTAACTTCTTTAAGATATTAAGTAGCTTTGTTTAAATTCTCTGAATAAGTGAGATCGATTGTCTATAAAACAACACATTTCAAGAAATTTTATTAATTTCGTCGCAAAAGAATTTCAATTTGATGCATAGGACATCGATAACAAGTGATTAATAACTGTTATTTGAAATTTATTAACTAATATGTTATTCATAAATAATTATTAATGTTAGTGAATTATCGTCAAAAATGTATATTATATTTAATAATTGAAGAACAGTATGCTGTTTTTATTTTTTATTGTATCGATATTAATTATCTTAAAAATCTCTATTGCTACGACAAAAACAGTTATTTAAAAATAACTAGCTATCAAAAACTGTTATCCTAAATATAATTTAATTACCCTTCAAAGTATATTTGATATTATTTCTAAACAGACTTTTTAATATATTGTAGAAGGGTTTAGTTAGGTTTTAACAATTTCAATAGATTTCATCATGAAATTGATAAAAATATAGGTCAATCGATAATGTTGGCAATAAGAATGTAATATGATAAAGAATGCATGTATTAATTGAGACATATTATTATAAAGATAGACGATAAAGAAAAGTGAAAAAAAAATCTTATCCAAGAATGACATACAAGTATAAAATGGCCAATTTCATGTACAAAAAGAAGAATTTTGGGGATATAATAAATTATTAAAACAGTATTCAACATGAATTGTCCGCTTGTATGGTCTGGTGGTTAGTATTCTTGACTGCCTCCTCGAGGTCGTGGGATCAAATCCCTGGCGGACAATTTTCAGCGTGAAAAAAGTTTCCCCATTTGTGTATATTAATAACATTGCGAAATAATATTCATAACCAATTATAATTAAGTAGTGGCGCAAAAAAATAAATAAAATGGGCGGTTTGACTGGATCCGTTTACAACTGGTCTAGGTGATATCAATTGACCACTGATACAAACAAATAGTCATGGAAAGTCTAACACCCGATGGTTGAGGTTGAGACTACTCCCAGTTCCACACTGGAATATTGTGGGAAATATTATTATTCAACATGAATTGAACTAGATTTAAATTTAGTTAATATAATAAATTGAGCTACAGTAAAAGTCCGATAATCCGGCACGTTCGAATCCGGTCCGGTGCCGGACTATCGGGTGGTAATTATAAGAACAAATAGGTTAATAATTAAACTAAAAATACAGTATGTAAATATATGCGTATAACCAAGTTTATTTTTCATTTCATACAATGTATGTAGATGAAAAATATCTCACTTATATTTTAAAAAAGTCACGAATGCCTTTTTGTTTTCTTGAGACTTGGCTTTTAGTATAAAATTTATTGCTAATGATATGGAAATCTATAATTTCTGAAGCACTGTGTAGCTACTACTAGCGTTAGTAAAAGAGATAAACTTATTTAGTAATTCCAAATAGCTCTCTAGTATTTTAATTTACTTTAAAGACACGCTTTTGGAGAAAATAAATAATTTTACCATATGCCGATGCGATACCGGACTAATGGACTTCTACTGCAATTTGTATTGACAAAAATTACTATAAAATTTTATATTTATTGAAGTCTAGACCAAAACCAATTGTGAGGTTCTAGATTAAAAATTATGTACAGCATGTATTAGTTCTTCCAAGTACGAAAATATTAAATGTCACGTCATTTACGACTGCGCGCTGGGGCAGTATGGGTCTTTATACTCTCTGAAGAAAAGATTTTTTTTTGTCATTTTCAGGAATGAAGTAACATTTATTCGTTAAAGAACAAAACCCTCCTTATGAGATTTTTCCAAACAAATGCTAAATTCCTCTTCACTTAAAAATAGTCCTTATACTGAGTCACTGCCAATTCTTCGCCTGAAAACAAACCCCTAAACATTTTCCCAGAACACGGCCATAATTCAAACTCGGAAATAATAAATGGGAACCGTTCTCTCTACAGATATATCGAGTACTTTTTCCACAACCATTCATCCCTCCCTAACATGATCGGATTCAGAGCTTCGCCAATCAACAAATGCACTATTCTGCTGAGAATTTCTTATGAGAAAGTGGCGCCACAATAAATGAAATCGATTTGCGCGAACAAAACGCTGTGCTCCTTAAATGTGAAGAACCTTGGCCAATGTTTTTTATTGATAAATTTGAGCATTTCGAATTCATGAGAACGTTTAGCTTTAACCGTCTTTTGTTTCCCAGTGTGACGTAATAATGAATTTTCCGAGAATGAACTGAAAAGAATAATGAGGTCATGAGCTTCCGTTCGAGCTTTCATTTTATTCATAGCGTTCGTTGTATAATAAATTTACTTTAATATTAAATTCAACTGAAAATGTGCTCTTGTGTCAATAAAGATAAATTGCGCAACAAAGTTTATTAATAAAGAAAAATGTGTATTTCGGTTGTATACACAAAGATTAGACGTTTTATACAAATTGCTTGATAAAATTATGCTAAATACCAAAGTTCAGATCTAACGAGATAAAATTAAATTTTAATTTATTGCAGGAAATTCAAAATCATATAAAATGATGTTTTATTTTAAATGTACCAATAATAAGATGAAGAAAGTTCTTCAAGGTAATTCTAAATAATTTTTAACTCGGAAACGATGAAACACTCACTCGAATGTTTCACTCGTTAAAAAACAGTTGACTTTTTTGTCGATTTTTTTTTGTAATATTATATAAACGAATAAGTGCACAAGCCTAAAACAGATTTAAACAAATTGATCTATTAATCAGCTTATTGAAAATTATGATTTTAAGGAAATAATTTGAAGTATTTTTTCGTATATTGTGACGAACCATCTTCAGTAACAGTATTTGCGGTATCTATTTTGTGACGGCGTTAAACACCTCACAACGTATCCATAGACTTCTAATTAGGAATGCACCAAAACTGAATTTTCATCATTCATCGCGCTGGAGTGCGCTTGTTAAATTGTATTTAATCAGTCTTTTACTAGCTGCAAACTCAAGTTCAACACCAAACTGTCCAAGCGCGTTTAATTTACACAATCCCAATTATTACGATTTAATTATTATTACAATTTCTAATCAATATCTCAATTTTATTTTAGATTTAATATAAAAATTACAGTCGATTCCCAATAATTCGGACCTCCAAAGGACCTTTAAAATACTTTGAAATATCGAAAGTTTTAATCAAGTGGTTCCTTTGCTGGTTCTCATGCTACTCAGTTACTTTTTAAAGAGAAACGGCAGCTGTCGAGTGTTAGACGCCGATGAGTTCGAATTATCGCGTGGTTTTGGTAAATAGCACAGGTCTTTTTCGTTTGAGTTACCAAGAGCACAAAATTGTTTGGATTTAGCTAAAAATATTACAACTGTATTATATATTTTAGAATAATTGTTTATATACAAACAATTCACAAGCGAACACTGGGATTATAACCTGATAGAATATACGTGTACAAGCGAAGAAAGCTTTTAAAAAATTGGACCATTAAATACGGAAGATTAGTATATTTCGATACAAGTGGTGAATTTACGATTTTATTATGTATTTTGACGAGCGCAACGAGTTAAAATAGGTATATGAGTGATGTGTGAAAATAAAAACCGTTCGCAGTGGTTTTTTATCCTACTTATTTATAATTAAATACTGTTTTTTTATATTTCATTTTAAATAAAATATTTAATTCTAATAAAACATAACAACTTCCTTAACTATATCCCTTAACATTCCTCTTCAAACAAACAAATCCATTATAGCACTTGTCATTACAACGACATTGAGGCTTACAAAACATCAAAGATAAAAATAGACAGTTTGCAGACTTTGTAAAACACTTAATACACTTCTTGGTTTTTATATTGACACATGCCATGTAAAAGTGTGTGCTGAAAACGAAAATGGTTATTTGTTTCGTGACATTTTCTAAATTGCACTTTATAAAAGAACTTGACATGAAAAGCACTGATTATAAACATACATTTTAATGTGATGACGGCGTCGACGACGACGGCGACTACTACCCGGCAACAACCGGCAAAAGCATGCAGAGGAGAGACACACAGAGGCCTGGAGAAAAAGTTCTTCTCATGGCGAAAGCAATTTTCAGCTCAAGTTTTCGCCACACCATTTGCGTTCTTGAGTGTTTTGATAATAACCGAGGGATGAAAATGGTGGCGACGAAAGTGGAAACGGCTGGCATAAATTAAAAAAAGAACTGTCGCACTATGGTTGTGTGTACAGATATATAGAGATATGAATAAATTATAGAAATGATTCATATTTAGCCCCGAAGTGCGCATGCCCCAAGCTCCAAACACTGTGGACATTGCCAGAGAAATTTATGATCTCACAGAGAGCCGTTTGTAATTGTCAACGTTGTCGTCTACAACGCAGCTGGTCTCCTCTGCTTTTCGCCAAATTAGAAATAGCCCAAAGTGTAAAAGCCGCTTCTTTTTTCTGCACCTCCAATGCACGCAAGGCTTAACGCCAAAGCTGATTAATTAGTGAAAACGACACAGTTGAAAAACGAAAACTTTTGTTTGTCTGTCTATAAAACTCGAATTAAAATTAATTTAATACCGACCGAGTAACAACATTTCGAGCCTTTGTAGAGCTTCACTCAAAGACCTCTTTTCTCTACGCTCACCCCTTTTCTTGGACGCCCACTTTGAATAAGTTTTTCGCGTGCCTTCGACAATTTACACTAATTCCACAGCACTGCCCTCTCCCATAATCTCCGGCAAAACACGAGCCAGTGGTTTCCATTTCCTGCACTTTTCATTTATAGTAACAGTAATTCAATGCTCTCTGAATTGTGCCAGCAGCACCAAATTAACAAGTTCAAATCAAGACTTGTGATACTTTTTGAAGGGTATTATTTTTCAGTGAAAACATAAATGAACAGATTCTAAAAATTATTAGATCTTCGTCAAAGGCTACCAGATCTCGGGTTCCAGATGTAGATCTCACACAAATATTATATATTGTTCTGGCAAAATAAAAACAAATTCCCTGATTATGTTTGATATGTTCGATCAAGATAGACACTGCAACTCTGGTCAGGATGTAAGTATATACAAATATTTACATGATAAATTAATCAGTTGGTTTGATTTTTTGCCGACAAAGCAGCCGCCTGTCCAAAAGGATGTTCAATGAAATGTTTTAATGCGTTCGAACAAAACCAATTGCCCGATCATGTTTAATAAGTGGTGACCGGATATTTTCAATGTCGCCATAGTCATTTGATTTATTCACAGATTTATCAATTCGTATCAATTGCGTCTTGAAAGTTGGTTTAATTTTTTTAAAATACAGTTTAAACAGGATCTTTAAGAAGCGTCGTCAATCAAAGAAAGCCAGATTGTTTGATAAGTTTCGATGATATTTGAATTTCTTGCAAAATTTTATTCAAAAAGCACCAATTTGAATGGTATATTTTTTTATCTCTATTGAGGTGATCC
>JXOV01008652.1:278-12945 GCA_001014945.1 Clogmia albipunctata | reverse complement strand
GTTTTTCTTAGTGCTCCATTTTCGTAGCATAATATCTGGAGGCATATCGGTCAGGCCATTGCTCTTCGTTATAGCTGCCTGATCTGCCCAGGTTAGTCTAGTCTGAGTGGCGTGCCTCTGTACGTGAATACGTAGTTTGGACTCCGTCGCTCTTTGACATACTACTCTGTGTAGTGGAGCTAGGCCCAGCAGTGCTTCCATTCCAGCTGTTGGGCATGTTCTCATGGCTCCTGTTATACACAGACACGCTAGTCTTTGTATCTTCTCCAGGTCTTTTTTACCGCGGCACAGCTTGGTTCTTTCAGACCAAACTAATGCTCCGTAGGTGATGATAGGCTTGACCATCATGTTGTACATCCATAGCATGACTTTTGGCTTGCAGCCCCACGAACCCTTTGCCATTCTGCTATAGATCATGATAGCTCTTTTGCCGATAGTATAAGTCTGTGGTGAAGAAATTAATTGAATGTGAAATGAACCGATGTGGCTATAAAAGCATAACGGATTTCAATTAATATTTCCTTTTATAAATATTTATATATATAATTTGTTTTCTAAAACATAAAAAATGGAATTGACAGTGCCTTTTGCAACCGACGCTTAATCGTAACAAAATAATAAAGAAAATTAAATTGGGAATGGTTAACCCTTAACATTTAGAGGTATAAAAAATATAAATATACCATTTAACTGACCTTCCCCAAATGCCTACAAATGATTAAAAACCGGGTTAACTATTTGCGATTAGTGCGCAGTAAACATTGAATTGTAGAAAAGAATTTTATTAGGGGTAGCTCACCTTTAACTTATAAGGGCGTGATTTTTATGTATATGTATTTTTTTAGGTTTAATCATAACCAAATAAAAAAATAGCTCTTTTTCCGAAAAAAAAATAAAAAACATAAAAGTGAAATGTTAAGGGTGACATTTAGGGGATTTTAAAATTAAACCATATACCTCCAAATTTTCATTAACATCAGGAAAGCAGTTTCAGAGCCTTTCGACTTCAAACCCTGTGACACAAGAATTTATATATGAGATAAGATTTTAGACATACAAAGAAATCATGCCGAGTAGCCAAAATAAATTGCAAGACTCCCTATGCTATACATATTTAATAAAATTGTGCATCTTCGATAAATTTAAATAATGTGGTAATAATTATATAATTAATCTGTTTTTGTGATGCGATATGATATGATATTACGTTTAAAAAATGGAACCATTATTTACTTTTGGAAAAAGCATTAAACTGGTTAAAAGTCCATTAATCAAAGTCTAACAAGACAAATGAAGGCCTGACGGCTGTGGAATTTGATATTTATATGGAGAGTATTTAATTCGGTAGTTGATGCAGTCCTTGACAAGGTCGTTAGTCGAAAACATCTTGAAGGACGACTAATTAATATGTTATTTAGAGGCGTTGCACTTGGTCAAAATATTGACAAAAAGCTTCCAAAATATGCAATTCAAATGTGTTAAATTGAAATCCATAATCAATAACTTAGTGGAAGCAAAAAATATGACGAAATTTCATTAATTAAAATATGATAGGAGGATGGGCGCCGCCAATGAAGTGGACACTTTTTTTTCTGTGCTTAAAGAAGGCCTTCATAAAGTCATAAAAATGAAATTCCAAAAATTTCCATCAAATAAAGAAGTTAAATTTTTCCAATAATTTGCATAATGAAATGCAATCTGTTAATTAAATATTTCTAAAGCATAAACAATGCCGAAAAAAGTCAATGAAAGTGAAAAAAACTAGACTCATCGGCTATTTTGGTCTGACCTAGCAAATTTGCCTAGCGCAAATAAATTTGCAAAAAAGGACAAGTCAAATATTTTCACATTGGACCGACTGATAAATGCAGATTCCAATTGTGACATCGGTGGGGCTTTTTTGCATTCCTGGCTCTTTAGGGGCATAAATTTTTAATATCGATGCCACGCGAAATCCCTTGCCAAATGCATAAATTGTAAAAATTGCATATTAACACTTTTTCCAAGTTTAAAGATAAATGCGTTACGTAACTTTCTCATTATTGGACAATAACACACTAGTAATGACTTTTATTAAATAATATCACGCCAAATCCAGCTAGGCAATGGGTAATCGACGCTTTATTGGCGCCATTATCGTAAATTTGATTGGAAATGAACTGGCCGAGTCACGACAATATCCATTTTATGGAAGACAAAGGAAGATGGGCGAGATTTAAGAAGACGTGTCAAAGTCAGACACAAGAGCATTGAACGTTATTATTGTCGCACATTGGTTTTACTTTAGATTTGTTCTGAAATAGTTTTCTAAATGTTATGCCAATTTTTGGCCACTGTTTGGAACACAGGACAGCAACTAGTTTCTTCCACCGAGGTCTATTCTGGGCTATACACTTAATCTAGTTCCAAGTCCCCATGTCTTGACTCTCCAGCTGCACCGATCGAATCCAGGTCAAATCCGGTCGGCCTCTTCTTCTCGAACCCTGTGGGTTCCACTCCAGAGCCCTCTTTGCGTTCTCTTGTTTTAGCGTTTGACCAATCCATGACCACTGTCTATTCTTAATGAAGGTGTCGATTCGTCTTGCATTACATAATCGCCAAAGTTCTTCGTTCGGCCAGAAAATTTTTAGTATGCGACAGAGGCATTTACTGCGCACTACTAGCCACATTTCCTTGCCGTAAAGCAGCACTGTCAGTATGCATGTAATAAATGCACGTATCTTTACCTGTTTGTTAATAGCGCTTGATCGCCAGATGGAATGCAGTCTGTGGAAAACTTGGCGCGCTTTATTAATCCGTGGATCGATGCCAGTATCTCTGTCGCAGTTCATCAATAACATTAGAATATTTTTTTCAGTTTTCATTTTACACTTACAAAACTGCATCACTTTATCGATTACTATAAGTGAGCCTCAAAAGTCAATCATGGAAAGACTGAGAGCGAGTTTGCTATTATCTTGTTGTCATGTCTATATAACCTTTCAAAATTTACAAAAAGTCGGACAAAATCGGTCTTACTAACCGGAGACTCATTATAAGCGCGTCAATATATCTGTCTATTTTTTAATACTTTTTACGCGTATATTAAACTTCACTCTGATATTCGTAGTATTAAACTCATAGTCACTATAAACGGAATAGTAATAACCATATTCAACAGTATTAATTATTTTGTTAAAAATATAAATTTCCTCTGTCAAAATCGTTATTATAACACAAGTGCTTTTTTTTTTATTAAAGTGTGACCTCCGTAAACGAAATTCATCAATTTATATGAATTGTTACTGGACATTTTGATACTGGAGGTGTTACTGTTGAATATTGATAAATTATGTCGAACATTATCCGACACTCTCAGATTACAATTGTTAATTTTTATATTTAAAAATTCGGTGTCATGAAATCAAAGTTTAACATAATCGCAAAACCGTTATACTGGTTTATTTGAATTTATTTTTAATTTAGAATTGTTCTATCGTTTTCCCGCATTACCCATTGAGCGACAAAGGCAGGTATAGTGTATGGAACAAAACAATTTATTTTTCTATAAGAGTTTAACGACTTTTTAAAATTTTGTGTTAATTTATTTTAAAATGCTCAAAATTTTGTATAAAACACGGTCGATAAGCATTATTAAACACTCGGGCATTCATTAAGACACCCGCTACGCTCGTGGCTTAAAACAACCCTTGTGTTTAATAATGCATTATCTTATCGACCTTGTTGTATAAATAACTATTATAGTATTTTGTTACAAATGTAGTCCAATAATATTCGTAGTAGATTTTTAGTAATAGTTTCTTATGTTTACCCTAGTTTAATTTTTCTCATTTATTCAAAAGTTTTTCAATTTTAACATTAAATTGTTGTACTTTATTTCCATTGGTGCATCGCGTGATCATTAAAAATTCACCTACCTTCGCACTGATCTGGGAAATATTTGGCTTTGACGTCAAAGCCAACAACACGGTTGACATAAAGTTGAAATGAAAAGGATGAAAAGGTGGTTATTAAATCTGACCCATTCTTGCATAATTTTTAGCACAAGACTAATTGGAATTTAAAATTGTGCGAATAATTGGGTGTTACACCACCCGAAAAAAATTGTGCAAAGTCTGTCTTGTTATTCGCATTTGTTTGTCCGAATAATCCATATATGAATGATCATTAAGATTTGGTTGGGTCCAAGAAGCCAGGCAAAGGTGAAATATGATCGTCTGTGCCGCGAAATTCCAGAGAACAACGGAAGCCAGTCACGTTCTCGCGCGCAGTCCAATTTGCTCGACCACCACCGCTGCTGATCTCCACCACTTGGGTTTCATCAAATGGCGTTGAGTCAGAGGTCTTTGCTTCTCACCACTTGGATTAGAGCTTCTTCTCTTTGACCCGGCGACATTAATAGTTCAAGGCCTATTGAAGCCTCCTCCTCCACATCTTTTGCCTTTTCTTATGCATAAATTTCGAGAGAAAGAGTTTCACGATCAAGTGTTTCGAATTCCACAGATTAATCGATCACCATCGCCATTGTTTTTCTTTAGAGATCACCGCCTGCTACCATGGTAAAATGATGCGCTTTTTGGTAAAAATAACAGTTGAGTAACCGGGCGGCTTGGATCGATTTTTTCGAGATGTCAAATTATCATCGGAGATGCGTGCGAAGTCAATCATTTCGCTTCTACAGAAACAATAAAAAGTATAAAGATATTGACGATAAATAGCAATGACCCAAAAAGTCTTATGTCATTGTCTTTTCATATGCAGATTCCAACGTTTCTGCAATACTTTTCGCAAATCTGCGGTAGGTAAATATCCGGGGTCAAGAATCTAATTCAAATTAATCGGTTACGTGATTTAACAATGCGAAAAATGCCGCCTGCATTTATTTCTTTCTTTTGAAGCAAATAAAAACACAAAAATTCCTGAGAAATTTTATTTATTTAATGACGAATAATGAAGTTCAAAAGCGGCTGCCAAGTTCAGCTCAATTTTCCAAACAATTGACTTTATTAGGTAAGCAAATGAGTTGACGTAATCCCGTAATTGCAAACGGTAATGAAACGAAAGAAAGCGAATTTTCTATTGGGTCAGAGGCGCAGACAATGTGTGAGATGAGAGATGAGAAACTGATATTTGAAGCGTTATAATGTAACTCGAGACCTCTATTTTTGTTATTGTTATTAGTTCATTAGGTGGCAGTTGCTCCTGCTGATGCTTGAATAACTTCATCTCATCAACGTGTGTTTAGTTTTCAATTTATATTAACACTTTGTCCATAACTACAAAACTATTTTTTCCAAAATTGTATTACTAAACTCAGATGGCGCGCAGAAGAAAAAAACAAAATGTTTGCTTGTGAAATGTCACCGCGACGATGCCATCGTTTCGCGCATTCGAGAGAGTATAGAAAACGCCCATAATACAATAAAATGGCATTATCTGTAACCATCAGATAGGGGTCATCATCTTCATCATCAGTATTATGTGTCGTGGTGACAAACAAACGGTCAAGATAAGAAATAAATGATTTATTGTCCCAAAAGTGTTGATCAATAAATGTTTTCTCCATCTCCTCCTTCTCATCTTTCTCCTTCAAACGCCATTTCAATTAAATTATTAATCCAATCCAGGTGGGGAGTTAATTTATTTTCACTTTAGGCACTGTCTCTTATAACCACGTGGTTATTTATTTCACTTTTTAGGGTTTTAATTATAGAGAAACCTTTAATGATGTTTCACCGCTTCTAAAAATCTATAATAATTATTAATACAACTAGGTTAATAAGAGAAGGCATTATTAAACATAAGGATTGTTTAAAGCCACGAGTGTAGCGAGTGCCTTAAAGAAGGCCCGAGTGTTTAATAATGCTTATCGACCGTTTTTTATACACAATTTTATGCATTTTTGAATAAATTAACACAAAATCTTCAAAATTCTTATAGAAATATAAGTTGCTCTGTACCACACACTATACTTGTCCTTGTTGTTCAATGCGTAATGTGGGAAAAGGATAGAACATTGCTAAATTAAAAATAAATTCAAATAAACCAGTGTAACAGTTTTGTAATTTTGTTAAACTTTAATTTAACCCATCAATAAATTGAGAGAAACTTTTTTGGTAATCACAAACTCTAATATTTGGAAAATTGTTTTCCATGCTGTATTTATTTCTATTTCATAACTTAATGTTAATTCAAAACAGCATTTTTAAATATAAAAATCCATTACTGTTATCTGAGATTAGCGGAGAATGTTCTCCAATTTTCATCAATGTTCGTCAATGTTCGTCAATATTCGTCAAATTTTTTGTCAATATTTAACAGTAAAACCTCCAATATTAAGGTAACTTTGCATAAAAATTGATAAATATTATATACAGAGCAGACACTTAAATAATAAAAAGCACTAGTGCTTTAAAGAGTTCGTTAAACCACTTGTGCTATAAAAACGACTTTGACAGAGCAAATTTGAATGTCATAATATCAATTTTAAGCAACAAAATCTCTCAAATCTACCCATCTCATTCTACCAGGTTTAGGAGTGACTATTATTGTCTTGATCCCAAAAATGTATAATAACTATTTATTAAACATAGGTT
The DNA here is from genome assembly GCA_001014945.1 of Clogmia albipunctata. Taxonomy (NCBI): domain Eukaryota; kingdom Metazoa; phylum Arthropoda; class Insecta; order Diptera; family Psychodidae; genus Clogmia; species Clogmia albipunctata. Next base: position 6,349 of record JXOV01008652.1, on the reverse strand, counting down.
ATACATTATGGCTAGCTAGAACACTATTTGTCGATTAGTTTTTACGAGTATATAATATTTACTTAAAAACATTTGAAGCAGTCTAAAGTTAAATTTTTTATCTTCTAAAAGTAATCGTATGCAGTTGAAATATTTTTATTAACTCTTCATTATCTTAATTAAAGATCTCATAAATTGGTGTTTATCTGATTTTAATTTTTAATGAGCAGATTTAGAGGTTAGTATTATTGGCTCATTATTTTAATATACATCAATAAAACTAATTTGCAAAATGACAAATTAAATCACAATAGCAAATAAACGTAATAATAAAAATAATAATTCATTGAAGGCAGTTTACCAACATTGTGCAATATTTCCTAAGTTTTTAACCCAGTCTAAGCCCAATGATTACTTTTATTACCTTTAAATTGAATTGGACTTTTAATTGAATATTTCATGGTAATGGAACTTTTGAAAATTCAATTTTATTGACATGATTAATTTAAATTTTGTGTGATGGTTTATATTAGATTAATAGTTAATAATCAGCTAATAAAACTAATTTGCCAATTAATAAATTTACAATTAGAAACGTCTGTAACAATAGCATTGTAACGAAATCCACCCAAATTAAATCTGAATTTAATAACTTTATTTCGCCAATTGGTAATTGCTGGACAGGTAATGCGAGCTTCTGCCAAAAATTAGCATTTGTGCATTATTAAATAATTGCCAATGATTTGCACAAAAAAAATCAGACACACACACACACCTCAAACACAGAGACACTTTCGCGGAGATCGTTTGATTTGTGCCTTGTAGTTTTGGTGTCACTTGGCAATAATATAATTAACTAGTTGTCTGGGGTTTACTGTTTGAGGTCTGGGATCTGAATTAAGAAGACAGAGGCATCGGTTATGCCATCTCTTGCATTCCACAGCCGCTGCTGCTCTTTGCAATGAAATGGCGAAAATTAGCAGCCAAAGTGCAGAGAGCTCTTCTATTGACTGATGGCCACCACACCACCGCCGTGTACTGTATGGGCTTTTGGGAGGTAGGTTCAAGAATGAGCTGTAATGTCTTTGCTCTTCAGACAACCACCACAACAACAATGTCAGTGGCAAAAAAATAATAATCTTCGGCTTCAATTGCTGGAATGGAGGTGGTTGGTTTAAATTTCGGCACAGAGATTTTGAAGATGAGGAAAGGAGAAGGAGTTGCAGCTGAATACATAGACGATGGTGGAAAAGAGAAGGAGGAGAGTAGTAGTAAAGAGTAGAAATGGTTTTGATTATCCGCCCGAATAATAAATAATCTCCGCCAACAATTGGAAAACTGCCTTAAACATTTTCATATAAATAGGGGGTTAAAAGCTCTGTAAAAACATCAGTCGATCAATTGAATCCGTACAATTAACACACGGTGAACAGTGACTAGACAATTACTACTGTGCTTAAAATGAAGTATCTTGTAAGTGACCAGTTGATGGTGATTGAGAAATTTCAATACAAGTTTCATTAAAATTTAAGAGAAATGCTTAAAAACCAGTTCGAAAACGTTAAAGAACTTAAAAAAGAACAGTTCTACAAAAACAGTTCAACTTAAAAAATCCTATTATAAGAAAACCACAAAAAGTTTTTAAACAACTTCCAATTATATGAAAAACCTAAAAGTCTTGAAAAATTGATTAAAAATCCCTTCAAAACTTTTTAAGAATCAGAAAATTTAAAAAGAAAGTGATATAGTGCTAGTGATTTTAAGTTTACCAATTTGGATTACACTAATTCTCGATTGGATTATATCTTCAGATTGTAATGGCCCTCTTCTCGGTGGCTTTGGCCGCTCCCCAAGCCCCACAGTCGGTGACCGAGCCGATCCCGATTCTGCGCCAGGAGCAGGAGGTCAACTTCGACGGATCCTACAAATACGCCTACGAGACTGGAAATGGAATTGCCGCTGAGGAGTCTGGATACTTGAAGAACATTGCCCCAGACCAAGATGCTCAAGTAAGACCCAAAATCTTTAATTTTGAGAAGAAAAAAAAATTAAAAAAATATCAAAAAAGAGGTTTGAAAGAACATCTTTTGATGCTATTAACACTTACACAAAGTGTCTTAGAAAAATTACGACATTCTTGTTTCTCGCACAATTGAACAATGTGCTTGAGTCCAAGACAATTAATTAAAAGAGAATTAGTAATTAAACAAGGGAAAATGAGCATTGGTTAACGATGTTTCAATGTTTCTTGGGTTTAAATTAGTCTTAAGAAGCCGGAAAGAGGTTTTTTTGGTTCGCACATTAATTTCGACTTCGGTTTCATTTTTTCGCAGGTGGCCCAAGGACGGTATTCTTACACCTCGCCCGAAGGTCAGGTGATCACAGTGACCTACGTGGCCGATGAGAACGGTTTCCAGCCTCAGGGAGACCATCTGCCCACCCCTCCTCCAATCCCACCAGAGATCCAGCGCGCTTTGGAATACTTGGCCAGTCTGCCCCCATCCACAGAGAATCCCACAAGGCGATTCTAAGTGGGGCACAGCAGCCCTTCACAGTCCCATCAGCATCTCATCCTAGTCGCATTCCCCTTCGCTCCAATCCCATTTTTTTACGAAATAAAAGCAGGCGACGGATCCGCGCCCTCCATAAAAAAAATAAAAGAGATCTCACGATTTCTTGCGCTTTGACAAAAATCACTTTTTGTCACATTCCAACGAAATACTCTTCACAATTATTATACCTTTTTATACATTCTTATTATGTAAATAATCTAGGCTTTATATATAAATATATATATAAATGGAATCGCATTTCAATGTAATTTTATTAAAGAAAATATACATACCTATACTTTTGTCATAAATCCATATTTGTTTTACTTGAGTGCACCGCAATGGGTTTGCAAAGTGGAATTCGCAAAATGTCACAGTCGTGAAGTTCACTCTTGGATCGGTAATCGGTGGCAATTATGATTCAATAAGCGACGAACGTAGTCAAATAGAATTATTCTAATTTGGTATTTAGATTTTTACTATTTTAATGGCTCTTATTATGCATCATCATTATTATTGATCAAGTCATCTGTGAATGGGTTTACTGATATCTTCATTGGATTTTATCTATAAAATTAATGTAGTGTCATATTTATTGCAATTGAATGATCGGTTTTAAAAGGACACCTAATTTGGTTACGAAAGAGTTTGCAGGTAATCTTGTTATGTTTAACGAATTGTATAAGTAACGTTTATCTTGAAATCAATATTAGATCGACTCGCTTGAAGTGCACACCATGATTGGGTCAATTTCAATCAATTACTAAAACAATATCTTTCATTAATCAAACTAGACGATTTATCTAGTTTAATAGTAATTTTATACCATAATTAGTGAGTACATTCAAAATCAACAAAGATTTTCGATGGTTACAGATTTTTATCAATAAATCCCGATTAGGATAAGCCAGAATTATGAAAATAGGTGTATTTTATAGTAAATGATTAAAAGCTGAAAATTTGTCAAAAATTTTAATTAAAAAAATTGTAGCTAGGACATATGACCTTCAAAACTAGGCGGTGAGAAGAATTGACACCTCTATGACGCTTTATATAAACCTATTTAAAATATTCTTTGAAAAATTAATAGTAAATTTATGAATATAATAAGGTTAATAAACAATAAAATAATTTATACATTTTTGTTCCTTAATATTGTTATTATGACACTCAATTTTGATCTGTCAAAGTCGTTATTATAGCATAAGTGCTCTTTCTTTATTATTAAAGAGTGACCTCCGTAAAAGAATTCCATTAAATTTATATGTACGCCACTTTCGTTGGGCGTGGTTTCACTGTGATTTGTTAGTGTAAAATAAAATAAGCCATCTATCGGAGAACTTGTGAACTACGTTTTCTTGTGGTTTATCATAGAGGGCGCAACATGTATTTTTACAGAAATTCGACGAATTTAAGAATTTGTGTTATTCTATTAAAAATTTTGTTGAAACAAAGTCAGCTGTTCTTTTTTGTATGAATTTAGCGAGCTGGCGCACGTTAATTGATTTAAAAAAGTTACGGTCTTTTAAAAATTTAACTCCTGGTGAGCATTTTCAAGTGGAACGATCTAATAAGTACAGAGGACCTAAATGATGACAAATTAATGAAATTAAAATATTATTTAGGATGAAAATATTATTTCTCAAATTGGTTGGAATTATTTTTATAGATAAATATTAACTTAATAAAATATTAACTTTTTCAGGGATCACTATATTTATAAAACATAGATTTTTAATTATTTTTTTAAAATAAATAATAAAAATCTTTTCCGGTTTTGTTCAAAATAAATATTAGAAAGTTAAAATTAAATTCAAATAATATAAAAAAATAATATTTAAAAAATTATACTTCATGTATATAACATAAATTTGTGTTTGTTGCAGATAATTAAAAACGGCGACAAATTCAAGTGTGCGGACCCTACAGAAATAGTAGTGCTAAACCCTCTCGAAAGGTCTAGAAATAATAGAATTTTGCTGGAATTCAAATTATATTTATACACGAAACCAAAACCAATGAAAATAAAAGGTTTAAAATTAAAATTTTTGGTAAAACTCAAATTTTAAGAAGGTTCGCTAGAAATCTGATAACTGGCATTATTTTATTGAGGACACATATTCAGCACCCTGTTTCAATTCTAAGGACAAAATTTCAATTTGTAAATCTAATGACCTTTGAGACGACATTTTGTTGAAAACAAATGTTTACAAATCGCCAATTATGTAATTGGAAGACTTTGGCTACTTTGATTGATTTAGAATTCGACTATTACATTTGTATGAAGTTTCCAGTCACAATACATATAAAACGAAAAGGCGGCAAACGACACAGTGAAAGACGGTAAAACACAGTCTTTTGGGCTATTTGTAAGAAATTACCGTGTTTGTGCTTCTAGGTGGCGCAGGTTTATCCTTTTTCGACATGTTACTTATTTTCTTCCAATGAGATAAAAAGAGGCCGTTTTTAGTGATTTTTTAAAATTAAAATAGTTGATTATGTATAGTTTGACAAATATTTGCAAATTTTTCACATAAATTTTTTCCACAAAACGGTTTTTCAATTGATTTAATTACCGAAATTGGTTCAGAAAACTCGTAAAATATCACAAAACCACAAAAATAAATTAGCTTAATTAATTTAAAATAATAAGTAATTTTGAACAACATTCCAGAGAAATATGTGAAAGTTATTATAAATTTATAGAAATTTTGCCACTCGAACAATGGAGTTGTTTTAAATTGTTCCCGATTCGAAAATAAAAAATGTTATAAATCCTGTTCTATTGTTTCTATCTTCACTACATTTGAAAAATAAATATGAAGTTCAATTATAAAATGTGCAATAATAAATCAATTTCAAATATTTAACTTTCAAAGAAAGCTATTGGCTACCTACTAACGCATTCTTATCCAATTTTTCAAAATTCTTGAAATACTTCGGATTGTCTTACTAACCCCATGAATAGATTATTTAATAAATACTCCATAGTGGAGATAAAATAGGTGCGATTATTGAACTGACCAATGAAACAAGTGCGTTTCTCCGTTTTTGCAAAACCTATCAAAGTATTAGCAATTATTTTTGACAAATATTTGTGAGTCGTTAAGGCTAATATTATGAGTTTGAAGTTCCTTAATTAATTACTTAAATTTATTATTTACAATAAAAACATTCACAACCTTAACCTAAAAACTTTTGCACTCCCGTATCGAAACATAGGGTTTTCGATATCTATTTGACTTTCATAATATTTCACTTTATCGCACTCAGTGAAAATTTTGAATTTTTATTTCACTAGTGAAATAAACTATCCAACAAATTTGTCTCAAAATCAAAATTTGGTCGACAATATTGCCCTTAACCTACACCAAATATTGTTCTCGGTTAAGCCATAGGACCGTGCCTATATTTCAAATTAATTAATGTTTACTGTTATAAAATTTTAATATTTACCGTTTCAATAGCATATAATTTGGCTATTTTTGTTCGATTTTTGGCATATTATGTAAATATCAGAGATAAATCTGCTTAACGGTA
>JXOV01008647.1:4547-14699 GCA_001014945.1 Clogmia albipunctata | reverse complement strand
TCTGTCATTAACTGCCGCTAAAAATTTGAAATATTGCTTCAAAAACCCCATTTCACTGGACAATTGATCTCTGACTGAATCGACTCCTGAAGAACTTTCTGGACTAAACTATATGTAGAATAAGNTTCCATCAATGTGTGACGTTGGTTGAGAATGTGGTTCATAATTGGCAGTTCGATTCTGTCATTAACTGCCGCTAAAAATTTGAAATATTGCTTCAAAAACCCCATTTCACTGGACAATTGATCTCTGACTGAATCGACTCCTGAAGAACTTTCTGGACTAAACTATATGTAGAATAAGCCAAAACTGAAATTTAATTCCATTACCAATAAACCATATATTAGACTCGATTTGTAAAGATAATAGCTACAACCCATTTCATTGGAAAGACCATAAAACGATACAAATCCGATTACTATTTGATTCAAAGTGAGCTCATGTCCATTATTTTCCACTCTCGACAAATTCATTTCCTTTACAAAATTATATACAACCTCCACATTTGATCCCATATACATTTGATTGATCCTGACTACATGGGGGTAAATTGAATAATCATTGGCTTAATCCTTAGGAGTCAGTTTGTTGATTTGAAAGCACACTGTAATCAATCGATATTATTGAACTGTAGAATTTATGCCAGTCCGAAAAAAGTAAAGCCATCGTATTGTTTAACACAATCCCTTAATCACTTTTAACACGAACCAGTTGAGCTTCACACAGTTTTATACAAATTTATTCGATGGTAGGCTATTGTTGTTTAATCCACCCTTTACTCGCCTGTTGAATATTAATTTATTTATTAATTTATGAAAGAACAACAAACACTGCAGACAGTTATTTTCAATTTTTTGCCAGTTCCTCGACATTGGCAAATTTATAAGATCTAAATTGTGACAATTCATGCCATTTTAATAACAAAAAATGTACAGTTGGTCAGGGGTGTATTTCAATTGAGGTGATACTATCAGAATCTTGGTTCGCATTTTGCTTAAAAAGTTTAAGTAAAACATTTATCTTTTAATTTTGGTAAAAGTTTTAGATCATGTTCAGATTAATAAATTATTAAATTTCCCTTTTAATTCCTCGAAGAGATTTTGATGGTGTCAACCTCAACCAACGGGTTTTGACTTTTCATTGACTATTTTGTTTTATTGTATTATTAGTTCAGTAATTGCACTTAGACTGCTTGTAAACGTTTCCAGATATTCCATCATTTTTATTTCTATTTTATTGTGATTACGTTACAGTTCGTTAGAAATATTTTAAGACAATACACAAATGGAAATTTTTTCGCGTTAATAAAACCCGCCCAGAATTATTTTATAGTTATTTATACAACAAGGTTGATAAGATAAGTCATTATTAAACACAAGGGTTGTTTTAAACCACGAACAAGGCGAGTGCCTTAAAGAAGGACCGAGAGTTTAATAATGCTTATCGACCGTGTTTTATACAAAGTTTTATGCATTTTTAAATAAATTAACATAAAATTCTTGAAAATTCTTCGAGTTCTGTATAAATACATGGTGCGCCTCTATGATAAACCACAAGAAAACGTAGTTCATAAGTTCTCCGATAAATGGCTTATTTTATTTTACACTAACAAATAACAGTGAAACCAAGCCCATCAAAAGTGTCGTACATATAAATTTGATGGATTTCTTTTACGGAGGTCACACTTTAATAATAAAGAAAAAGCACTCGTGCTATAATAACGACTTTTGACAGAGCAAAATTGAGTGTCATAATATCAATATTAAGAAAAAATTACATAAAATTATTTATATAGTTATAGAGTAGAAAATGTATAAATTATAATATATTTAATAAAGTAATCGACATTTTCTTCACAAGCAACTGAATTCGAAAACAAAAAATTATTAGTATTTGTGTTAAAGAGAGAAGCTTAACCTTATTTACTGTAGGGACAACAATGTTAATCAAACTCGCCTCTTGAACTATTCTCAGTATTTCTACATCAGGTGTTAGCTTATAAATATTCAACGTAAGGAACAGATGTCTGTAAAATTCAATGCAGTATTTTTATTCTACAATACATCGAATAATGACATCATCAGTGCGACAAGAAGAATTTTAAATGAATTTGCGCCCTTGCACTAAGAAATCTGCTGTAATGTAAATTTAATTTTAGTTTTTTACTAGCTTGAATATTTTATTTACAATATTTTAGTACAATTCAAATAAAAAATCAAATGTTATAAAAGAAAATTCAATTTTGTGGTTTATGATTTTAATCTCATCGATGAATGAACCCTTTCTAACAATGGAATTTTGGTAAAAGGTAAGTAAATAGCAACAAAGAGTAATCAGTTTAGATAGAAAAGAAAAATCGATTCATCGAGAAGAAAATCAGATTATACCTGAAATTAAAAAAAAGGGAATATAGGGAAAAATTATTGTGCGTTTTGTTGGTTTATTTGAAAAAATGTATTTTTGTTATTTCTGCTGGAATAAAAATTTAGTAGATATTATTATACTTTTTTTATTTCCTTGTTTACAACAAGTTTTATACATTTTCAAAATAAAGTACTCTTACTCATAGCGGAATATTTTGCAACTCTCTATTACTCATAGCCGCAAAGCGTAGTTCAAAATTTTCCAATAGGTGGTTTTTCGAATAAAAATCGTTAATACTGGCAAATTACAGATAAGCCACGGCCTTCGAAACTGACGACCATATAAATTTGATGGATTTTTTTTACGGAGGTCACACTTTAATAATAATAAAAAGCACTAGTGCTCTAAAGTATTCTTTAAAGCACACAATTTGTAGAACAATGAAAAACACTGTAATTTCAATTAAAGAGATACGTTTCTTTTCGATCCTAAGAATATTGGTAATAGACACATTAATTTGATTAATGAACAGAATTATTCATACATATATCTATTGACCATTTTAAGGTACTTGATTCAATACTCTCATCATGCAAATTAAAATCATTCATACCAATTTGATCTAGCATAATCATACAATTTTGTCTAAGAGTAAATGCTTTGTGGAATTCTCATTATGTGATTACTATACCAAAGAATGATATAAAATTAACATATATACCACTTATACCAAATCAATCAGGGTGAGTATTTCAACTGTTATAGTATAAAAGTTTTGTATTGTTTTAATAATTTTATTAGATTAGAAATCTGTGAATAATGCACGATTCAGATTTTGTCAATAAATTTTGAAGTACTCGTACGTAGTAAATGAATGTTTCAACGAAACAAAAATTAAAACAATGATATTCATTGCCAGGTATTGATTATGTTGAGATTACTTTTGATAACAACTGATTAATGTATTTATTTGCCTAAATAATTTTAAACAAAAAATAAATCCTACTTTTAAAGGTATGTTTATACCTATGTGTAATTGAAGTTTCTGCCTGCAGTTATCAACTTAAAATAAACATTTTCAGACTCACATTTTTTATGTTTTAAGTAAACGCTTTTATCTTAATTCTTCAAATAATTTTCAACAAATTGCTATATAAGCACAATTTGTTTGTTTTCTACATTTTCCTCTGCAAAACATTAAAATAAGAATCTGTTTTATTGGTTGCAACTTGAATCCAATTGAAATAAAATACCAAAAATGCAGACAAGATTTAATTATTCCCTGACCTCATTTACTTGCATATGATTGAAAACGAGCATAAAATTAAATAGTTTTTTTTAAATATGCTATTAGGGCAAATATTATTTATTTGAAACATTCAAGTGATAGGATTTAAATATTAAACATTGATTGGATCGGATTTTAGAAGAGTTGACAAGCATCCTATTAAAAGTTTTGAAGTAGGACTGCTGTGTTCTAGTCATTTTGGCTATGAACTTACAAAAAATATCAGTATAATAGTTATATGGAACAAATAAAAGGCAAAATTGAGCAAATCAATCATAATCTTTAGTGAGCTACTGGCGGCATTGCAATGTCAAGGTTGACCGTTTAAGAATTTCAACTTTTTTCACTGCATTGTCAAGGACGACCATTTGTAATGCAAACTTTTTTCATTACAATGTTAATAGTGGTCTGGGCGATTATACACTAAAACTTAAAAATATATAATATTTGGATATGGCAAATCTCATTTTGTGGATAAAAGTATATACAAATGTTAAACGAGTGCGGCTATAACCTTAATGGAGACTGAATATAGAAAAAAAAGCTTATGATCACAATACCTATTTTTAATACAACAGATAAATGAAAATTATCAAACATTATTTTATTATGTTGTTATATGTTTCAAACCATGTTTAATTTAGCTATCTCCAATAAAATTAGTGCATTAAATTCATAAATACAATTTATGACAACGTATTCACTCCAAATTCAATTTCCACTCACGAAGTTTTCAGTCATCCGAAAAGTTAAACCATTCTTGGTCCATAACACCATAGTAAAGAGTTAACAAGCAATTTCCCGAGAAATTGAACTTTATACATTGTTAGGAAAAGTTTTCAAATAACACATAACTTAACAGCAAATCACTCAATGTTATGTATTTCCGTATCTTATTTTGCTTTATTTCCAAATTTATCTTTGTGAAAAATCCGTTTAAGAATAAATTTTAATAATTCATCATCAGGTTTTAACTTATTAATATTAAAATAAATTTTATTTAATGATTCCATTAAAAAAAATTCACTACGAGTAAATCAAATTGGATGAATATTGTTATGATGATTTAACCAAATATTTGTTTAATAAATATTTTTTTCATTATTTTTAACATTTTGTGATATTAAAATAAAGAAGTTAAACAAATTAATAGAAAAAAATAATTCTCAAATAATTAACACCCACTTGTTTAATGTAAATTACAACTAATACGAGCACAATTAAAATTATAAGCACGTCTTTATGCTTTGAATTCTAAATTAATTGGTTGTCAATCATTTTTCAATTATGGCATAAATATTATCAATAATTCATAACTATAGCAACACACTCCTACCTTAATGATCTTTTTCTTAGAAACGATGGTAAACACATGTACTATGAGACTATTTTTATCACATAACCTTTCCATGCCACAGTAGAATAGTCATGTTGTTCTGGTGGAATTTTTATTGGGGGTGGTTAATTTTGGTTGCTTGATGGGGTTATTAAAAATAATATTATCGTGTTATTTAATTTTGTGACAATTCAATAATCAGTAAATTTATTTTTTACAAAACCATTTACAAGAAAAGAAAGTGTAATTTTGTGGTTTATGATTTTAATTGCAAAGTTGAATCATTCAAAATCCGTCCACAATGCGAATAAAGGTAAATGTCAATGATGAGTTGGTTGTATTTCATGTAAAGAATAGTATATATCGATACAAGTGGTGAAATAAACACAACTTAAAATAAGTAGATAGGAACAAACAGCAATTCTTATTTAATATGAAATACATTTTGTTATTTAAAAAGATTTTTTACACATACAGCAAGACCGTATGTTCAGCTCTCATGTCACTTGATAGTTGAGATCATCAGCTATGCCTGGGATTTTTCTTCTACGGGTTAGACGACAAGCAGACTCGTGGCTCCCCTCTATACTTTTCGCGGCGCACAGATTGGGAACCCTGGTGTTAGTCGATAAGATTGAGATGGGAATACTCACAACGAAATGGTTTGGCAACAATGTGTAATTCTAATAAATTGGTGATAATTTCCGTAAAAATTTTAACTGTTTCAGTACTCCGTGCAGAAAAGTAAACCGTTAAAAAGAGGTTACTTTTCGATACGGAATTACACAAAGGTTTATTCAAGTAAATTTTAAAATTAAAAAAAGGTTTCATTAAATTGAAATATAATATTTAAGGCTACATTAACTAAAAAGCAGAAATATAAATCATAACGATTTTTTCAAAAACAATAAAATATTTGTATATCAATGTTTATGTGTGTTAATTAAAAATTATTCTACTTATTCCATTGGAAATCCTTTTATTTAAAATCATGGAGCTAATTTGACTAGGCTTAATTTTTTAAATAAAATTTAAGTGAAAAGATATTTGTTGTATTATAATTATTTAGTTTAGAAATTAAGATAAAAATTCTGTGTATTTAATTAAAATAGTGCAATTAACATAAATACCAATTTATTTAGTACCCTACAATACGAGCAATTCTGTCTGTCATTTTCCGACATATAGAAATCATTTTCCGATTATGTGATGTAATTTACTTCCATTGAAGTCACATTCAGTGTGGAAGACCGCATTTCATTCCATTATATTTCATCGATTGGCTACCATAATAGTCTTATGGGTAGGAAATAGTGGAATTATTGATTAAACCTTAATCAGATGGTTATTATTTATAGATCTCATCTTTGTGGTTTGTATATAAATAAAACTAAAAGTACTTTTATATAAAACACCGTTGATATTATAAACAGCCAGTTAATTTATTTGATTAGGTCTTACTTCAGAATGCGATCGAATATTACATTGTTTCTGACAAATGCATTTTCATACACTTTTCGTTGTTCGTTAATTGCATTTAAAAAAATAGCCCAATTTTCTTCTCCTCAACTTCAGTAATATAAATATGGTTATCATTCTTGTTATTTTATTCTTTTATTAGCCTTTACTATTATTAGAAATTTATATTTAGTTTTAGCAGGGGAATTACTTTTTATTCTCAATCGCTGTAGTTTCTCTTCTCTTATAATGTTATGTGGGAAGGTCACACTTTCAATAGAGATTCACTAGACTGGAAAATTTATAATTTGTCATTTCATTTGAATTTCAGCTAAAATATATAAAATAATTCGTTTGATTTCCATTATTTATTATAAAAATGAATAATTATGAATTTAGAAAAATAAGTATGAAATCGAATTTTTTGTAATAACTAACACGCTCTTTATTTTAATAAATAGGTCAATGCTAATTTCGAAACGCAATATTGTTTCACAATATTAATTGAATGTGATATTTTAATAATTGATTAGCATACGTTTAATTTCGAAAATGGGTTAAATGTTTCGAGATTCAATTAGAACAGGTGAAGTTCATTATATATTAGTTTATATATTTAAAGCTCTTGTCAATGGTACAGCTGCGAGAAAATTAATAGTCCACTTAGCATGGTTTTTTTGGTCCAAAAAGGTTTTGAGATGAGAGTTAGTCACCAAACAATTTTAAACTATCCGCAGAAGGCTGGATATAAAAAAGCTTAATGTTTGGGTGTCGCATAATTTGACGCAAAAATACCTGCTGGACCAAATCAACGCCTGCGATATGCTGCTGAAACGGAACGAACTCGACCCATTTTTGAAGTGGATGGTGACTGGCGACGAAAAATGGATCACATACAACAATATCAAGCTAAAACGATCGTGGTCGAATGCCGGTGAATCGTCAAAAAATAGTGGCCAAGCCGGGATTTACGGCCAGGAAAGTTTTGCTCTGTGTTTGGTGGGATTGGAAGGGAATCATCTACAATGAGGTGTTCCCATATGGAGAGACGTTTAATTCTACCATCTACTGCGAACAACTGGACCGCTTGAAGCATGCGATCGACCAGAAGCGTCCAGAATTGGCCAACAGGAAGCTTGTGTAGTGTTCCACTAGGCGCCAAGTGATTACAATGGCGAACGCCCTTGGTGGAGTAAAGTTGGACTTAAAAGAGGCTTGTGAAAAGTGGCTGTCTGAGTTCTTCACAAATAAGAAGGGGGCTTCTACGAGGGGGTATAATGAAGTTGCCGTCTAGATGGAAACAGATTATCGAACAAAACGGCGCATATTTAAACTAAATCCGATCACTGTAACACTTTATATAAAGCATTGAAAGCGGAAGTAATAATTGCCACACTTATATAATTTATATTTAAGGGTAAACTAAAATTCTACTAGGTGGGCTATAAATTTTATCGCAGCCGTAAATCGAAATTGAAAAATATTGTTTAATTTTCAATTTTAATTATAAAATTAATGTCATTTTCTCATATTCAAGTCTCTTGAGTATCACTTTAGAATGATTTGAAATGAATTATAATAAAATAGATTCAAAATAATACGGTTATAAACTTAGATATTCATATATATATATTATTGAAAAATACATTATTTACTTTTGGAAACGGTCTCATACTAATTATTTATAAGCTATAAGTAATTAGTAAATAGTTAGCAAATATTTTAAAAACCTAGAAAATGGTTAACCCAAATAATAAGAAAAATATCAAGTTAAACATATTTTTGGAAATGAATATTATTTTAATGTTAAAATATTATTTCAAATTCTAGTAGTCAATTAGTACCTTTAAAGAGATAAAAACTATATAATTAGTGTTGTTATATTACATTTTATTTTATTAATTTTATTGTTAAAAAATTTGAAGTAATTTTAAATGAAATTTTTCGTAAGATACACAATATTAAACAAAATTTAAATTTTTATACATAATTTTTACAATAAAATGTTCATTGTCATATTAGCGATAATAAATTTTTCGGAAAAAAAATTATATTCAAAGAAATGAAATTATACAATTTATATCCTTTATAATATAAATTCAAGGTTAATAATTATTTTAATGGTCAGTTGCGATGACTACCAAACAATGGGTTAATTAAACTTTTTATTGCTCCGACAAAAGCTTGAGCTGCTCTCGGAATGATAATTAATGTGAAATTTAAAAGGACGTGTGCTAATTGCGACATAAAGAGATTGCAGCCAATAAAAAGGGTCAATGCGCTCCTGATGGATACTAAAAGAGAGATAACAACCATAAACGGTTTAATAATAACAATGTTTTTAAATGGACTGGACCTCATTAATCCCTTACCCGCTAGATCCTCGAACGTGAACAAAAACTCTTGTTTTCGATGGCAGGATGACGGCTCTGAATAATGATTTTGGGCAAACGGAATGCCAGAGTCCACCACCACAAAATCCTATAGCTTTAATAGGTTCTCCACTTTTTTACCGTGGCTGAAATTTCCTGGTTATGGTTCAGGCCGTAAATGAACGACTCGAAACGGACCACTTCAGCAGGGAAATGAACAGCGACAGACAGATTGACGCGGTAAAAATGGAATTTTATAATACACTAGGTCTTAATAATTTCCTCATTCATAGCAGTGGAACTTGTGTGTACTTGCGAATAAAAGTGGCAATATATTGGTCGAATTCCAGCTTATTTATAATTGGGAGTAAGCCGAGCTTATTAAGTTCCTCGTTGTCTGCGAAACTGGCCAAACCGACCAAATTCAACAGATTTGTCTGTCCCAATGTAGTTAAAAAAACTCGGAATAATATTCAAACTGGGTGTCAGTCGGTGTGAGATTCCATTTGTCTTGAATAAACTGCTGAATCAAGTCTGGGGAGAAATTCTGCTCGTAGCAGAACGTGATACTGGGCAGAGTTCCGTTCCAGTCGTGGAAATTACGCTCCAGAGTAACGACCGTGGGATTAGCAGAGTATCTGATGTGCTCTACAAACCACATATAATATCCGCCGCAAATTGCCACTAAAGCAATGTGAATCCAAAAGAGGCTAAAATGAGCTTAAAATAAATTAACGAACTGTTCCATCAAAGTGTGTCGTTGGTTAAGAATGTGGTTCACAATTGGCAGTTCGATTTTGTCATTAATGGCCGCTAAAAATTTGATATATTGCTTCATAAGCCCCATTTCCGTACATTCACTGACCAAAGAATATCTGACTGAATACTATCTGAATCAACCTCAGAAGAATTTTTTTCGTCAAAAAGTAACAAACAATGTGAATTGAGTTTATAGCCGCACCCGTTTATCCTTAATATCTCTGGAACCAAAAGAAGCTGTATCTTCGGCACTAAATGCAATTTGGCCCCATGTTAGTTCCATATAAGAATTCTGCTAATATTTTTGACTAAATTCATAGTCGAAATGACTCAAGCCTAGCAGTCCAATTCAAAAACAATGTATGGACGGTTTGTAGGAATTTAATTTTCTTTATTTTAATATGGTTTGGCTACGATACGTCTAGTCGTTTGTTGGTTACATCGCGTAGAGGCCTAAAAACCCGCTATGTCAAAAAATATTACTCGTAACTGTGAGTTTATTAGCTGTCCTATTGTACCCATATTATCATTCACAATGCAAAATGATGAGCACAGTTTTTGATAGCCATCATTAC